>JAVTVY010054501.1:0-28853 GCA_036873755.1 Hanleya hanleyi | reverse complement strand
TTTTAAGTGGAACAAAGGTGGCCTAAAGATGTCTGAGATCAAAGCGGCAGAAGAAGCAACTGTCAAACTAATCCAAAAACAACACTTAACCGAAGAGCTCGAATCACTTTGCAATGGCAGCATAGTGAAGAAATCCAGTTCCATCTATATACTAGAACCGATGAAGAACTTCAAGGGAATCATGTGTGTTGGAGGACGTCTACAAGCTGCTCCAATAACCAGTGATGCCAAACATCAAATGATTCTACCGAAAAGTCATCCGGTAGTTACTTTGATTATACGCCACTATCACCAACTGTTAGGACATTCCGGTAAAGAACATGTTCTGGCAGAGATACGACAACGGTATTGGATCATCAAGGCGCGCCCTGCTGTGAACAGAGTTTTGAAAGGGTGTATTGTTTGCCAGCGTCGAAAAGGAAGACTTGGTGGCCAAAGAATGGCAAATCTACCAGTAGACCGTGTTACTCCGGACAAACCAGCGTTCACATTTGTTGGCGTGGATTGTTTCGGTCCGTTCCAGGTGAAAAGGGGTCGGAGTCAGGTGAAGCGTTACGGGTGTTTGTTCACGTGTCTGGTGATTAGGGCAATCCATATAGAGAAGTTGGATTCCATGGATACAGACTCCTTTATTAATGCACTTATGCGACTCCAGTGTAGGCGAGGAAGACCGGAGAAAATCCGTTCAGACAACGGAACAAATTTCACAGGAGCTGAAAGGGAACTACGCCAAGCCATTGCAGATTGGAACCAAGAGAAAATAGAGGACCACTTACGACAGCAGAATATCCAGCCGGAATTCAACCCCCCTGCCGCGTCACACATGGGCGGTGTGTGGGAAAGACAAATCAGATCAGTTCGACGGGTATTAGAGACATTGTTGGATGATGAGGGACTAAGCACGGTATTGTGTGAAGCTGTGTCGATCGTGAACAGTCGACCCATCACTGTGATTTCTGATAATCAAAGGACCTAGAACCGCTTACGCCGAACCATTTGCTGTTACTCCGATCTGGTCCAGAGTTTCCTTATGGACAGTTCGGGACATGTGATACTTACAGAAAACGCTGGAAACACGTTCAATTCTTAGCGGATCAATTTTGGAAGAGGTGGGTACGCGAGTACCTTCCAACATTACAGCTGCGCCAGAAATGGTTTGAACCGAGGAGAAACATTCAACAGGGTGATGTTGTTCTAGTAATGAATGAAAACACCCACAGAAGGAACTGGCCACTCGCGCGAGTTACGAAAACCGTTCCTGGGAAAGATGGGCTGGTACGGTCCGTTGAAGTGAAAACCAGATGGGTGCTCTTAAACAGGCCTGTAGACAAACTGTGCTTGTTAGAGTCGGTTAACGCTTGAACCATGAAACTTTGTGCAACAGAAAATGACTTGACTTGAAGACTGAAACGAACTATGAGCAATTATTGAACACTGAACGTTACCGTAATTATTTTTAGTTTTTTTGTTGTTTCACAGTTGTTCGGGAGATTTTTGTAGATGTTTCTAATGAATAGCATGACGAGTTGGTTAAATGTTCAGTAAGAGGTTTACTTCCCATTGAAGGGGCCGGGAATGTAGGGTACAGTTAGTCCGATTCCCATTGAAGTCCATGATTACGATTATTTCTTAGTCCGATTTCCATAACCAGTGTGGACAGTTATGGATTTGAGTTTTTGTGAAAAGTAACATGGCAGAGAGCGTGAAATGAAAGTCATGCGTTACAGTGAAAAGTGATAAATTTTACTGTTTTATCGGAAAGTTGGTCGAATAGAGCTGATGTATTCAGGTTTGACCTATATCTTGTTCTGCGTGGACGAGACAGGACTTGTGGAAGAACGATGTAGACCGCTGACAAGGCCAAGAACTTTTGTGAGTTTGTAGTTACAACAACACCACCATACTATACGTAATTGACACGCACTTGGCGTGTATAGTTTAATGCTCTGTGAATTTGATAAGCATCGTCATGAACATTACTAAATATATATGGACTCAAACTTAGTAAGGAAGAACTACAGACACAGTATTAATGGTTTAAAAAGCGATTTATCGTTGATATATCACAGATGATGTAACCATGCTGAAGAGATGCATTACCGTAAACTCTCGTATAATTTGTGAAACTAAATATTTTTATTTTTTCCGATCATTCTTCAGCTTGAACCTTCCGCTACGGTGTGATTTCATCCCCGATGAGAATAAAGGAAGTGTACAAGATATGGGCCTACAGTAGTTTCTGTTTATCGTCTACACATTGGTCGCCAGTGTTGGTTACGTCATATAATGACCTCCCACGCTTACCGCGGAAAATTGAGGCTTATGACGAGTGGGTCAAAACATTCCTTTGAATTCGACCTGATTCAAACTTGTTGTTGATATATTGTGTAAACATAAAGCCATTCGTATCACCAAATGTCTGTAGTTCGCACGGACATGATAGATTATGGATTTGGGGATTTTAGATGCACAATAAAAAAAAAAAGACATATATGGTAATATCCTGCCCACCCGTTAGGGGGCCATCAGGTTAGTGGTAAAGCAAATAAATGAACTTCCCGCGTTATCTCCCAGAGTTTATAAGGTACCGTAGACCTGGGTCCCCAGAATAAATGAACTACGTCCATACTCGATTGTAATTCAATAAACGATTTATTGCCCATTTACGATATCGAACTAATGTGTTAAAAAGACAACAGGAGTCGAAAGTACAGGTAGACCTTCGTTGGGCAGAAGTTTGGATCTAACGGAAAAATGTTGACTCCGATGTGAGCACAACCGGTTTTCTGGGTCACCGTAGCGTACGGCCAGACTGCGTGCTCCAGATAATTCCCATGATTCCTCAGTCCAAATTTAGATAATTCAGCTGCCGACAATTGCCGACTAATAACGACTGCAAGCCGATCGGCGCACAGTGGAAAAATTGGATTCTGCATTGCGCAGATTTCACATCATACGTCACATGAAGCGTTATAGGCAGGCTGGTGGTGCCATTGCCGTCTACAGTCTAAGTGATCCTTGCATACTTCTAGTTTTCATCCACTTCTGATATAACACAATCGATTCATACACGTCAGTTCTACGTACCGAATTTCGGTTCGTAGATTGAGTTTTAAAACTCAATTTTTCAGTTCAAAACTCAATTTTTTTGAGTAAAAAATCAAAAGTTTTCACCAAAATATTTATACTCAATTTGTGTGTTGGAAACTGAATTTTCAAGCTCCGGAAACTGAATTTTCAAGCTTCGTAAATTCGAAATTTCAATACCCGGTTGTCGGGAAATCATCCCATGGTCGCGAAAGCACATGTGAATCTGTCGGCAGCAACAACAACGTCAAGTGCAAACTCCGTCAGCTGCTCTGAATTTACCTCGGATGACTTAGTCTGTTAACGGGGTATATTCATCCGAGACTAGTTTATCCGACGTAATGTTACATCGACGTATATTTCCGTGGAAGAATCCCGAATACTTATGAACCGTAATTTCACTGAACAATCGACGAGTCGCCAATTTTTTTTTTTGGTTTCGTTTTCGTTTGACCTTTTCGTTCTCGTTCCTTCCAACGCAGGGAGATACAAACGATACTGAATAAACACACGTTGTTTTCGTAGAATGCCAATCGTAAGTATTTCTTTGTATAATCTGTGTGATCTGTCTTGAGAAAATAGTAATACTGTATCATTTTCACTTTGGTTTGATTATAACGAAAATTGACACAACCCTACAGCGTGCGGTTTGAAAACATGACAAGGGAGTGAACTCTTCCTAGCGAGAGAGCAAGCAAGCGTTTTGAAGCGTTTCGTTGTTGTTTTTTTCCTCCTTTTTTTTTGTTAACCATATTCTATCAAAATAATATCATCCTCAAGACTCCTATTATTTGTGTAACCCAATACAATCATCGTGTATATAAATAAAATATATAGGCCTACAATCATCGTTTTATACGTCATCACAATATTTTTATATTTATTAATTCACTGCTTTTGTTAAATGTTTCCATAATTAAAATTTTGGATAATGGTTTCTTCAAATTTAATTTTAGATCTAAATTAATAGATAAATGGGGTTTTTATGATATCGATATATATTTTATTTATAATTACCACCTAACAAGTTGGGCCATATTTGTATACTGAAATTGGATGTGTGTTTGTGTATTATTCAGACAGTCCTGTGTGGAAGTTGGAAAAAGGAATTAAAAGTTCTGTTATGTACTGTTGATTGATTGAGATATAACAGCTTTCAGAGAGAGAAATAGTTGACACTCGTCACTGCATGTATATGAGAACTACATGTACATGTATATATAAATGAAAACCAGTACCGGCAGCATTACAAAGTTTTACCTGATTACCTGAAGTATTACTCGTAAACAACTTGAATAAATCTAACATAATTTGTTCATGTATCCTGCCGGATACATGAAAACATAATGATGGAAACGAGTAAACGCAATCAACGACACAAAATGGTTTTAATTACACAAAAGGTTAAAAAATACCTGAATTGGTAACAGTGGACAAGGTTCACAGAAGGTAACATTTACCCTGGTTTGTAAAAAAATTATATACTCAACATTGGGTGAAAAAATGACCCTGGTTTGTAAAAAATTTATATACTCAATTTGAGGGATAAAAAATGCCGATAAATTTTATTTTAACTCAATTTGAGTGAAAAAAAACTCAATTTTCCAGATTTCGGTTCGTAAAATTTGGACTTCTATGAATCCCTGGTCACATATGTAGTCAGCTTCGCCATTCAAATCACTTATTTGAAAATCCGACAAGTTTGATCGATTGTGACCCTTTAGATTTACGTAGCAAATTGGCATACTGACCTTTGAACAGGTTAGGGCGATCCCGCTCTCTAAAATGGAGGTAAACAAGCTCGTTTTTGCTCAATAACTTTTGATTCCTTCTTAACTAATGCATCAAAATTTCAGGCGCATTGACTTATCTATGTTCCATGTCATAAAATTAATTTGCCATGTGAAGAACCAGCCAATGTTGTTTAAACAGCGCGAAGGATGTTTGCAAATTGGATAGATGACAATTTACTTTTTTACTACCATTTAATGCGGATAGATATGTCTGTATGCGCCTCAAGAAGATTTTGCTGAATTCATCATGTGAACTGATCAATTGAGCGAAAACGACCCTTTTTATCTCCATTTTAGAGAGCGGGGTTTCCCTAACCTGTTGAAGGAGCTATCACACTGATCATGTACGCGAAGTTACGAGTTGATCGGTTCAATGGTTCCATACAAGAACATCTTCAAATTATTCGGGTAAATCAAAGATGGCCTCCGGGGTCTTTCTGATGATAAGTACACGATCTAGTCAGTATTATTAACACTTCTAAGTTTCGACATCATCACTCTAGCGGATTCGAAATGACGGACAAGACAAAATATGGCGCAAAGATAATAATAATATCCATACTGGATTGGAACCCTAATTAATTGCAGACAGGAACATAGGTTTACAATCAGTCTTTTATTGAAGTAGATCTCATGAAAACAAAATAACTTGGTCCATTTTATTATAAGCTGATCGATACCAGTAGTTCAGGACCTAACAGTATATGACATAAACAGGTAATTGACAGTAGTAATTTCGGAATATGAATCAATCCAATAGGTAGCGGCGCATTAGACTGGTTGCCTCCCCTGTATATTTATACAGCAGACAAGTACCGGCCAGCATTGTTCCGCTGCCGAAACGGACTGAATTCGAATTCAAATTTTATTGGCTGATAATTTCAGCAGCCTGATTGGTTATTACACTGTTCAGATCGCCTTTCATTGGACCATGGTCGTTCATTCTTCCGGTGTGTGGATGTTCGAAACCGATGCATTCCTCAACACGAAGACTGAGTCTAGATATAGACAGAATTTTGAAACGAAGATGCCGGTCTGCTGTATGGACAAACAGTTGAGGTAACCAGTCTTAGAGGCGCCTTGCTCCATTGACTGCTGATAAAGTATTCTGATGAGCAGTGATAACAATAGTTAATACATCAATACGCTGCACTATTCAGAAAGCCACCGCTACCTGTACAGCTTCATTTGCCAAAAATGACTACGTTCAGACTTCGAACTAGCCTTCATATATTAGAGCAGACTTAAATACCGAGATGTATTTCATATATACGAACCCGAGAAGAGCCAATCTATTGTGTATAGGGTGACGACACCCACCAGTACGCCAGTCAATCAGTAACCCAGTTGACACATTTCGAAATTCAAAAGGATTAGATGCCAGTGACGCCTCGCTGGTCGACTAAACTAGTCGACTAATATACCAACGCTTTAGTTGGACCATCTTCGCATATCCAAGTCGAACACTACACGCGTTGCCTTGGCTGAACATACCACATTATCTGATCAGAATACGGGTTTGGTGTAGTCATAGCTCTATATATCTTCCGTGGTCCATATTAGGAGAGCGCAATGTATGACGTCTTTAAAATTCAAATTGGATTGACCATTCGAAAGAAATTAACATTAATACAACCTCCACTTGCCATATTTGGAAATCACACGAGCAGACATCAAAGAAAATCCTCGCTGCACGGTGTTGGTAAGCTCCTATATTGATTGGCTATATGACATCACGTGCGTTACCCGGTTTGAACAATTTACTCTATTCATCAGAACATCAGTGTAGTATTTAACTTGAAATGTGAAGATGTAGCTGGAAGCGTGATCATAGAAATATTGACTTGGTGTGAAAAAAAGTCACTACATAAAACGTGCCTATATTAGGGCACGAATCACGATGTAAAATGAATTATTTTGAATAAACTACAGGCATACTAGCGTTTCCATAAAGTGAAATCTCCCCGACAACAGTCTGCTAACGGGCGGTCTAACAGGCGCACTTTAGTGGTTAAATTCCAATCATGACGTCATCCATTCCAATCATGACGTCATCCATTATAAGCGCTCTGATTGGTTACTCTATTTGACGTCCGCTGAGATGAAAACTTACAATCGGTGAGAGAGCGATCACAGGCTCAGTGTGGGCCAGAGTAAGAATCTATAAGTGAACAATGACATAATTTATAATTGGACGTTAGCGTTCGGTTGTATAACATAGTAGGAATTAAAATAGAAGAAAATCAATTGTGAAACCCAACTTTTCATAGACATTTGAGCGCAGACAACCAACTGGTACATACATTACTCACCAGTATATCACACTAAGGCAACGGAATTTGAGTCACATGGCAAGGAATTATGGTTGTTGTTTTTCAACAAAATAATATTTCTACGAGTTAATAATTATTTTCCACCGGTTTGTATACTAACATGTGAGTGGAAATAGCGATATATATCCTACCCCTCTAATATAACCTGATGAAATACACAAGCCATGTAACTCTGCAAATCCGTTGCGTTAGTGTTTCCGCTAATGAGTATGCACGGGGCTATATACGTGCAGGGCTACCGGTTCTCGTCGCGCAAATCCCACCTATCTATCCTTACCTTATCTATTCTCTATTAGCGATCGCACCGCAGAGTGCAAGTCTTCTCTGCGCTTGGGCCAAAAGGAAAGATAAACATGCGGTTTCCAGCTAGTACCCATGCTTCCTCCAATACACATATCTTCGTCGCAGTATTGTATTGTTTGGGAATTATGCTGGTATCGGCCGACAGAATACGGACCGGGTTGTTCATTTTCGTACATCCTATCAAACCAAGAAGATCCGTTCTGGTCATCATTAATGATGCCAAGAGCAAGAGCGTTACCGGAGGTTCCCAACGGTACATTCCACATCACAATAATACGCTTCCTGCGGCCATTGTTGACCAACCAAGTGGCGGTGCCCCAGGACCCCTGAAACGATAACCTCGTTTTATGGGCCACCATGACCTCTTTTTTACCCGGATGAATTCGTTGGGGAGGGTTTTTGATTTGACCACCGATGGGGAAAGCAGCAGGCGATGAAAGCAGCCATTTACTGTAGTTTTCTACTTGTATCCCGACTACAATGGAATGAACCGTGGCCATCAGTGCAGTCATGGATGTCCCCACCAGGGATGATCCAGCCAGTATCGCAGAAGAGGCTGCCGTTACAATACCTGCCGTTATAGCCCTCTTCTTTCGATAAACACCTGCAAAATAAGAAAAGTAAATGAGAATGAACGGACATTATTTAGAGAGTTGAAACTAGCCTCACACAAATTTAGATGAACAAGCTCTAATAATTTGAAGATTAATTGGCGTAATTTCAATTTAAGGGATAAATTGGGCATGAAATCTTGTACAATGGGAACCATATGTTAGATTCCTTACGTCGATGAAATGGTAAATGTTTCAGATGACGTAGAATAAGCAACCCAGGTGTCCTTGATCAGTTTGTACACAATGAGATATTGATATATGCGTTGCGAAGGAGAAACCGGGAATAAAGTTCCAGTTTAGTGTTGGATATATATCGATTAATAGTTACTGCAGTATAGTAGTTGATCCCTTACAAAAAAAAGCTTATAGGATCCTATAAGATTTTGGCCCAAAATCCTATGAGATTTTTTAATAGGATCCTATAAGATTAAATACTATAGGAGTTTTTAATAGAATCCTATAAGATTAAAATCTTATAGAATAAAAAAAAAATCTTATAGGATCCTATAAGTGTTTGTCCCAAGATTTTGAATAGGATCCTATAAGATAATATCCAATAGGATTTTTTAATACGATCCTATAGGATTTAATTATGGAATAGATTCTCAGAAATATACAGGATTTCTCTATAAACTTTTTATGAGAATATTTGGATGAGTGATATAGGTCATTTTTTCTGGTAAATCCACGACATAAAAAATGCCCCTGTATAGTAAATACATCAGAAAATGTAGTAGTTGATTGTTTTGGATGTAGCACAGATATGTTACAGGGAAAGATATTCTGGTGAATTTACTAATGCATGAAAACAAAAAGAACAAACGAATAAATATAATAAATATTTTCTTTATTATATACATGTGCACTATAAAGATAGGTATTTATGGAGGAACGTGAACAGAGTATCATCTCCATCAATTTCCAGTAGAACTTCTGCTCGTCATTCAGTTTAGATTTCATGGCACCCCGAATGGCCTTCTCGGAAACGGGAAAGTTCTTCTGGCAGTCGTCTGGAAGAGAATGGAATAATTTGCAGTTAGCCACTGTGAGAAATAATAACAATCCATGAATGGGGCTAGATTGAAAATTTTCCGTACAAAGATCAGTACTTTTATTTCTTAGCAATTAGAATACTTCACAAATTCAATCCAAATTATTTTTAAAATTAATGAAGTTTAAGTTCAATTAACTGTCTCATCAATTAGCTACATTCTTAGTCAGTTTATACCTTTGTATGATCTGCCTGTCCCAGGATGTGATCAAACCTTTGCTGGAATCCATCAGTCTGAATTGTGGACTTCTTGGCATGTTGCGAAAAATACATGCATATAATTAAAACCAGATCGGTTGAATATATGGTTCCGTATGACATGCAAACCATGCAAGATGCCTATTATCCTTTCTTTAGTACTCCATGATATACAACAAGGGAGATAAACAGTTTGTGTGACATTCTAAACAATATACAAGGAAAATATAGCCTGTTAATGATGATGAAAAGTCTAATCATAATTGATTATACTTTTTCTGATCACAGCAAAAATAGGTTATGCTAACATTTTATAATCAATATATTTTAAAACATATTTCTTTACCATTCTGTAAAAAAGTTTGTATGGAAATATTCTCTAATCTTCTGAAAGGAACAAAAATCAATAAATTTGGTAAATCAATAAACAGTTCAAAACAACAAGATAATTTATTTAGAGCTACCATCCCCCGACCAGTTAACTCCAACTGTTTTGACAAGAACAGTAAGTACACAAGCAATTTTGTGATAAAAATATCTCACCCTCAGAGGATTTCCTCCAGGGATGCATGCCAATGTCCAGGTCCCCAAGCCTGGGGTTTCCAAACTGACAATTCACGCAATCATGACAATGACAATCCACACTGCCTAGATGAACCTAGGTAGATCTGAAAGTGATATTGAGACAGAGATATGGATATTTCTTTGTGAAAGCCATGCTATATGACCCATTAAATTTGACTGCAATTATAAGGTGAAGTACATTATTACAACCAGTCCATATAGCAATATTTATTGAGGCCAATATCAATTTTTTAATATGCCAAGTATGTTAAGGGAAACTTGTTGGTTATAATAGCTGATGCTCATGGTGGGTCCACATCACAAGAGTCCCACTGTTCAGCTCAGTTTTTTGCTTATTAAGTTACAACAACAAAAATATAGTTATATTTATAACTTACCACCTGCATTCATCACTAGCTGCACTCATCACCATAGGCAATACAGTTCTTCAAACCTCCATAGTTCCAGTTTAACAAATCCACCTGATTTTTGCACTTGTGGTCAGCCATTTTTTCTTTGTTGTTGTTTTAAGATGATGGTGGCGCCTCCGGTGTTCAATTAAAATATTAAGGGTAGATAACTCCGCCCATTTCGATGAGACAGTGAAGAGGGAAAAAACTACCAGAAACAGAAATTATATATATTTTATATTTAAATAATTGATAATAAGAGGATAATATAAAGTATTCCTTAATGGACATTTTTTGTTGCTGACATTATGTTAGAACTGATTCTCCTAAAAATATTTTTCCCATTTTGTCCTATTTTACTATAAAATCATGGATTTGGACTGATTATAAAATCTAAATTCACCAAGATTTCTTATCTAATATGATACTATTTTGATAACACTAATATTTGAAAGACTGATATTATTAATATCTTTATTTTATTCAAATGGAAACACATGGTATAGATCACTTTGAAATATTTACATGTGGTTACTGACTCTTTGACACAGTTGCAGCTATTTTGAACTGTGAAGTTCAAATCTGATGTTTAGTGATTTCATGTAAATGAGATTTGATGTCACTGAGTGATATCAAATCAGACAACTTTAAGCTGAGATATTCCCAGAGCTAATTAAGATCATTGAAACTTGTATACATGGAGTTCTAATTTATAATGTTATGTTACTGTAAAAGTTTGTGGGAAAATTCCAATAATTCTAGAAATACTATTGGATTGAATCTTATAGGATTTTTTAGAATCTTATAGGATTTTTCAGAATCTTATAGGATATTTTTAGAATCTTATAGGATTTTTCAAAATCTTATAGGATCCTATAAGATATTTGTGTAAGGGATAGAGCTTTATAGAAACAAGTTTGAATCACGGTATATAAAAACAGCAGTGCATCACGGTATATGTTCCAGTTTTGGATCACGTGATTACTCAATTCGAATCTTTAAACAGAAATCCGGGATTTCAACGGTTTGTGGAGAAAACTGCAAGCTGCAAAATTAACCAATCGTAAAGCTTCTGTCAAGTTTCAGCTTCTGTCAAAAGTTTCTGTCAAAAAAAAAACAGAACCAGAATTGCATCATACCAAATACGTGATTTTCTCTGATATATCACAAGTATCCGACACGGTCTGGCATAAAGGTCCAATCTCGGGGTAGTTATCAAAGAGATTCAGTAGTTACTTTGTTATTCTGACTCAAACATTTTCATGGTGTCATATTGTAAATTGTTAGCCTGTCTGAAGCATTCCCGTGGCCACATATTGTAAGTGTTGCTCTGACTAAAACATTCTCAGGGCGTCATAGTGTAAATTGTTACTCTGAATTAAACATTTTCATGGCGTCGTATTGTGAATTGTAACTGTGTTACTCTGACAGTTTTGAAGGTTACAAGCTCTGTCAATGGGAGAATGGTCTCACAAAGTTTCATAAAAATAGCTATTCGGACGTTCTCTGTGTGAAAGTGGGTGTCCATCAATTGTCTATCTTGCTACTGTGATTATTTTTGTTGTGTGCGAATGCTACGTCGAATGAAATAGCACTGAGAGTGGCCATTTTGTATCCGGTATAAAGGTTTTTATTAGAAAATCAACCGAAATGGTGTCTATAAGACGGAGCATAACAGGCATATTTGTTTCGAACAAAATATCATTTCCCTGAAATACCACCCTTTACTAAATCCCTTTTCGTCTTGGTGTATGAGCCCACTTAGAACCGTTTCAAATCGATTAGCTATGCATGTCGATGCCATCTTATGAATTTAATAATCCCTAATTACAATTTCGGGACTTTGTAGTCACTCCGGTAGGAGTATCACGCTGATTGAGTTAATGAACAATAACACATAAACGGTTCTGGTTGCTCAAAAGTCAAAAGTCTTAACATTTAGCAGAGGGAGCTCTAACCTCATATCAAAATACCTTAGTCACTTTCAGTAGGACTTGTTATTAGATTCGTGTTATCTGGTTCAGCGATCGCTTCCAATGTGCAGTGTTGTAAGCAATATACACAGATTCAATTGCGTTGATTATTTTGTTTCTCTGAGTAGCGTACTTGTGGGAGTGAAGGAAAATGCACATTTTGGACTGTCAGTCAGGTTAATTATTCGAAGATTAAGAGGGATTGATAAAAGGGCGGTATATCGGTGGAAAATACTTATAAATGGCACTGAGGAGTGTAAATGATCTCCACTTCCTCATATGTTGACAAGCCTTATTAAGATTTGGTAGGCATGTTATTCCCCTTCTCGGGTAGTTTATAGGTTCGGTAGGCTTCATTAATAGAGCGCAAAACAAAAAGATTTAATGTCCTTCCAGAAAACGTTTTTAAAATGGATTGAAAACCCGTCCTGACCGAGACTCTTATCGTTTTTCTCATATTTCCATAGCTAAAAAAGTTGTGTGTTTGTTATTGGTTCTTCTAAGATCGTCTTTCTTTCATCAGTTTGTTATGGTTAATATTATCAACACAAATATCGATTCACGACTCTTTATAAACTTTCTTAAATGAACATAATGCATGTAGTGTTTCATAACATATTTTTGCTCTTCTGTTATTTCATTTTCCTTCGTTAGTTCTTGTTCCTCCTTTCCTAGTTTATTACTAGTTTAAGATTGGTACTTTGTCTTTTGCAAACCACAGAAATAGTGGTAGGCTTTTCACGTGAATCATACTATCTAGCTGACCTGATCATTACGCCATTCATTTGCGGATGTCTTGAGTTGTTTATGGTTTTGTTTCAGTGCACTTAATTTAATTATATCAATATTCATCCTTGAACAAAATTTGCACTGATTTTTTGCTTCATGTCTTCAATTCATTCTTCTAAAGAAAATTCCAATTTCGCGATCTTGTTGTTCCTTTCACGATATGTGAGTTATTGCTTTGCCTTCAATTTCCATTAGTTAAAGCCAATAATAACTCAAGAAGAGCTGGTTAGATATCTTCAGCTCGCTCTGATCGCAAGATACGTCTAGCTAAATCTCTGCACAAAATTTTTCTTTAGCTTGAAACATAATATTATTGGCGTTTGTTTTGTTAATCATTGATACATACATGATCTTTTAGACACGAATTGTACATTCTCCAATGCCCAGACCCTCTCTTTGTCTGGAATATTGTATTTTACTGTTATCGTTGGGTGGCTGGGTACCCTGGATTAGTTTTTGTTTCATTGTTGTATGAAAAATGCATGATTTCCATTAAAGATTTGTTTGTGAAATATTTATTCTTGTTTGGGGGCTGTACTTTCCAACCATCATGAATTTCGCTAAAAACTTAACAATATACAACATTATATGCTCACCATATTCAATTTACCTGATTTGTTGTCGGATGGGCTACAAGTTAAGCCCACCTAAAATGATAGGCTTTGGTGTTGGTGTAGTGAAGTTTGATTTTGATAACATCTGACATGCAAAACATATTATGGTACGGTCGCTGCTTTGAAATGATCGCTATGTTATGTGACAAAGTTTCTAGGAATAGATTCAAGGTTAGCTCAAAACGTTGATGCGAGATAACACCATTTTGACACAAATATACCTTAAAGTAACTAAACTCCCTGGGATGAGACGAGAGACGTAAAAAAGGACTTTCAGATAATATATATGGTCACCATGTAGCACTGATCACTTGATACTGTGAATATACTAGGGCGGACATCATATACTACGCTAAATCTGAAACGGCAAAATTTAAATACGGTACTGGTATATCGGGCCAGTGTGAATGGGTATCAAAAAGACTTCAAAAGAGCTCGTGATATTTTGTACGATGTAAGAATCAAAGTGGGGCCCTAATGATAAGCTGGATATAAATCCAAATAATTTTTTGGCAAATACGTACATCGGGGTTATAAAAGTGGCATGTATTGGTCAAAAGATATGAGCAAAACGCTATTATATTCTTCATAATGCTTCGCACTGAGGTTATGTAAATATTTCGAAATGAGCCCAAAATGATAATTTATGCTGAACAAGATGATACCTCACAGACGAAAAGATTGGACATCAACTCAAAGGTTATATGACTAAAAGATTCAATTCATCGAACCCGGCCAGGCTGAGTCCAACTTTATTCATTTTAACATATATCCTGGATTAATGAAGTCATTAATATCGATTAAAATGCAAAAAAAGCTACTCAGACTAGTTTATATTGTAACATTTGTAACAAATACAGTTGTGATTTCGAACATGTAAAGGCGGCCATTTTCCCGAAGTCTCATATTATACTGCCCTATATTGGAGGTTATTTTTCGATAAAATGAATCAATACCGAGTATCTAATTATGGGAGATCAGTCAGCAGTGATTCGCAAAGTAATCTTACTGCGCATATTTGTGAGAAAGTTCAAAGTACATGTTTTATGCTCGAATGTTGTTATTATGGCGGCCATCTTGGATTTTGGAGTGTTCCCAGTAATAGGTTTGAAGCATAGCTGTGAATTTTAGTTACCGTTTACAGAACGGAACAAGTAAACACAGTTAAGTTAGTTTATAAAGTAGGAACGATGGGACCTTAGAACTGAGCAACTTTCGGTAATAGATCTCACTCTCTATGGTGCAGAAAGTGTTTCTTTTTTTTTCTTCTCTTTTTTTTTGCGACTTTTCACGACGTGTGCCGTTAAATCGCAATTTCAGACCGTAATTATTACTAATTTGATTGCATAAGTACGAAAGCCGAGAGGGGACTTCTGACTTCCGACTTCTGACTTTTGACCTCAGACTCCCGACTTTTTTTGGTGTTTTTTACATCTTATAGTATGAAATATAAAAATAACGCAATGACTTGCTTTATTCAGTAATTCCAATTGGTGTCCAATAATTCGCCTTATACAATGACTATTTGACTGGGTGTTCATTCTGCTTTGTTTCACTCAAATTTATCGAATGTATAATTTCGATTAAATTTTTAATATAGGGACATCAACCAAACAATTCAATAGCATTTTTATTTATTCAATTTCAAGAAAATAAAGCGAGATATTTATGTAATATATGTTTAAAATCCTTCTAAAACATTGAATTGTGTGTGCAATTATTGAATGGGGTTTCGCAGCATTCAATATATTAAAATGTCGTCAGATTCGTTTAGCCAACTCACAGTAGGCGATTCAAAACGGTCATTTGGTAGCAGGGTCACTTAGATTCGGCATGGTTTTATTAAGTCAACTCAGTAAGCAGGTAAGGAAGAAATCCTGACTGCCGAACTAGCTAATTGTGGATGGATGGATGGATGGATGTACTTGGGTACTCCATCGCACCGCGATGGGCACTGGTCGTGCGAACACACCGTGCAACCCGTTCACTTTCTCCAATTATAGGAGAGAGAGATAATTAAGGTTTAATGATAATCCAAGCACGACTGTTTTGTGCTGTTATATGAATTAGGTCTTTCAATTATGGACGTGGAAATTCTTTAATGGGAGACGGTTGAATATTGAATGATGGACTAGACGCTTGTACTATATATAAGCAGGTTATAATATGTATCGTTATGAGAATTTCGACACAGGAATACCGCTCAAGCCGTTGACCCAGTTTCGCTGTGCGCCCTATAAAGTTTCTCCTCGCTGATCTCCGCATCTGACAGTAGGTCACAACCCAACCTGTAACCATTTCGGTCATCTATACCCAGTAACTTATGGATGGCGAAGTGTACGCAAATGGGTCACAACCCACTAAAAAAAAACAGCCTTACTTAATATGTAGCAAATCGGCTGCGTACATCTTGACAAAACTATACTCGCTAATATTCGCCGCCACAAATCATCCATGCACCACGCCAGGTAGCCTGAATGTTCCGCTCAAACATATAAAACTTGCAGCGTCAATTCGCCACCATTTGGTCGAGCTACGGCTGCCAGAAATTAGGTCACAATCATAGCGAATATTTGAGGTGGGCAATCAAACTGACCCCGAGTTTTCCCCTATTAAAATTTTGAAACGTTGTTTGGATATTTTTTAGTGTTGAATATTATAGAATTATTTTAAAATATATCACAAACCATTTCTCGCCCAGTCAGGTATAATGGCCAATTAAATCTCATCGGAAGTCAAGTCTCGATTATATTCTTAGGTCCCAAAAAATCAATGGTGGTTTGTGACCAGTATCGTAGGCCTTTCTGAAATCCTTTCCGGCTTTATGTGACTCTACGGGATCCCACAGTTTCACAACTATGCCAGGAAAGTCCCAGACTCCTAATGGGCATTAGTTCCCTTTCTGATTTTTTTTTCTGTATAAAAGCCCAAGAGACTCCATTGCTATCTGGACGAAGTTTCGCGATTTCCCGATTAAGAAAGTCTCTGTCCCCAATCTGTGCCTTTGGCCTTTTGTTTTAGTCGTTCTACCGATGCCCCATCGTACTCTATATCGCTAATAGACATCGCTATCACAGTTCGTTCTGCGTAGCTGATATAAGAAATCGTACGAAGGGACGATGCCGATGCCCATAGTTATCCAGGGTTCACGAATTTAGAACGAAAAACGATTCCAGCCCCTAAGTGACCCCATACGTAACATTCTTCAGCGCATTTGAGGGGATTCGGCAAACAAAAGAATAGAAGAAAACTTCTGCATCCATACCAGCGGCAAATTTTTGTAGATTATAATCTATGTATTACAAGCCGATTACGTGTGCAACTGATGAATACAGGTCATGGTCAAAAAAAAGTCGATTTGTTTGTTTTCATAACAGGTTTGATTAATGTAGTTTGTGCAACGACACAACTGAAAATTGTGGTGTTAGCCGGAAACTAGGTGTCTGCTGGGGGAAACTAAGATTTTGAAAGTTCCGTCGTCTGGTTGACGTATTAAGTGAGTCTGACTTCACATAGCCTGGTGCAAACGTTCGCGTTGCGGCCTTATATGGGACCCATCATCTGGCCACTACTTATTTATCGATTTGTGTCATTGTACGTTAAGCCTAGATCGACTTTATGTACCCATCAACCCGATCCGCTCGTTGTACTGTTACGAGTTTTTAGTAACTCACAGTCCAATCTCACACATTTTGCTGCAGACTGTACAGATGCATGCCTACCTTGATCATGTACGATCATCGCTTTGGTTTCTCAGCCAAAATAAAATGAAATTTATTTAATGAATTATTCACAAACAAATAATATTAACGTGTAAACCGGAACGGGTGATACAATCCTGTCGGTTTACGATATGAAAGTAGTTGGATCACTCAACGGCACGTCTGCGAACTATGGATGGAGAAAACGTCCGATTTTAAGATTACTGCTCCTCAACCTCCAAACCTCGATCGACTGGCAGATAACCCTGTTTGGAGGTTGACTGCTCCCATGATAACTGAATTCAGATATCCGGCGCCGCCGGAAACAAACAGTCGGTGAATTGTTGAATAACCGTGTTGATCCACTAATAAGCTTGGCATAATGCAGAAGCAAAGTAACTCCGAATAAACTTAATAAACGCATGGTGACAGTCTCAATATTTCGACAAAATTTTATTTGTCATCTTCTCATCCTGAAGATGACAAATAAAATTTTGTCGAAATATTGAGACTGTCACCATGCGTTTATTAAGTTTATTCGGAGTTACTTTGCTTCTGCATTATGTTGAATAACTCTACACCTCTTTACAATAACAACAACACTACATGAAAGCTAACATTCGTTTGTTTGAGAAAAAAAAACAAAAAAACAGAGACGTTTTTTTTTTGCCGGAATCAAATGCTCACACACATCTGGAACTTTAGATATCTTAGAATTTAGTTATTTATAAGGAATTTTTGGCTGGTAAGATCTTGGTTTTGCGAACTGAGGTTTTGGTACAAGGATACAGATTAAGTGAATGGAGACAGGGATGTATAATATGGCATGATGGATGCGAATGTGCATTCAATAAGGCTTCGCTATAGTTATAGCTCACTGTCAGTACCCCCAAAAACTCAATTAATTCTATATACAAACCTTGCAGACTTTTCCTCCGATATACTATTTTAGTATCCGCTTCTACATCCTTCAAAACGTTTTCATCTTTGCTTGTATCATTTGACCCGCAGTACACGCCTGGTAATAGAAAGATAATACATTTTCAGTTCTCTGCTTTTGTGTTTGAATAAAGTACAATATGACAATCGCAGTTATTCATGCTTACATATATAGATCAAACAAAAACGGCAAGGGTACAACATATACATGGGCATGATGAGTATACACCACAGGCCCGCAAAACAAGAGTTTTTTGGGGGGGGGGGGGGGGGGGGGTGATGGTATTAGACTGAAGTGTCGAAATATGGGGTCTCTATATATAACCCCATGCTAAGGGTTATGGGGTTATATATAGAGACTCCATATTTCGACACCTCACTCTAATACCACCGCCCACACACTCTCAAAACGCAAATGTTAGATTTAAGAGCTAGAGGGTTGGAGGAGGGAAAACATTTAGAAAGTGTTGTATTCATCACTTCTAAGTGTCAAATGCAACTTTTTAAGTTGTTGCATCCAACACTTAGAAGTGGTGAAACAACACTTTCTAAATGTTTTCCCTCCTCCAACCCTCTAGATGTTAAATATAACATTTGCGTTTTAAGAGTGCATGGGGTTATATATAGAGACCCCATATTTCGACACTTCACTCTAATACCACCGCCCACACCCTCCAAAACTCTTGTTTTTGCGGGCCTCGTTACAGGCAGCTCTTCCCCCTCCACACTGGCATGACTGGTGGCAGGTTTCCATTAAGTTAACATTGAGAAATACGGAAAACTGTCCGTAAAGATAAAACTAAATTTTCCTTTCCTGTTTTTGACGTATTTGGTGACACTATTCATTTCATAAAACATGAGGAAGTTTCGGAATTTTTCAGCGGACAGACACAAATATATTCACCAGAACGAACTTTCAACAATGTTAAAGCATACCAATCTTGCCCCCTAGTCATGTTAGCGGAGGATAGGAGAGTTAAACTGCTATTCTTTTGTTCTCGCCCAGGGTGGATTTCTTCAATAGTTTAAGCTGCCGAACATTGCTGACAAGAAACAAACGTGAAGGAATAAATTATCCAAAAAATTGCAGTAAATAGTTAAACCTGCGGAGACAAAAAAAAGTGTTATTTTTATGCTATAGTAAGATTGCGTCACATCGGCTGCACGTCGATTTTGGCTCAATTGAGTAACAATAAATTAGTTATATGTTTCATGGTGCTGCTCAGTTTTCGAATTCTTTTTTCATGTGATTATCTTTAGGAACCCTGAACGCTATCTGAAGATATCAGACTTGGTAGGCTGCAAAGATAGACCTTGCATCAAAATAACTAATATTGGCGCTCACGGTTATTTGATTAACATATATACAGGAAAGAAAATATCAAAGACAGCTGGAATTTGTCGTTACCGGTTTCACATCATCGGTGGCTCATCAGACTTTTGAATTAACTTTTTTCAAACCTGTATCTTCACCTCTGACGTTAGTCGTATAGAACGCATTTTTATGATATGCACTGTCATTGTGCTGTATGAAAAAGTGTGAAATAATTATATTCTTGAAAAAATATATGTGAGAATTAACAACAACAACATCGCATAATCAAGCAACGGTGTCAGCGCCCCATCCAGCAAAAATAGCACAGTTCTTCATCATATCGGACTATAAGATACAGTGATAGACTCTTACCTTGCGTCAGCATAACTAACATGAGCGCACCAGCTAGCAGACCTAGCACAGAGTTAGACAGAATCTTCATGCTGAATAAAAGCTTGTATCCGACTTGTGACGGGACAACCAGTCTAGCAACATTTATATCTTACTCAAACAGGATCTGTAACTTCATCGCAGTCATATCAGCTGTCCATTTCTTTCAAAGTCATTCTGTGAAAGACACGTCAGAGTCTGCTTGTGGACCAGGATGCGTAAGTTATCTCGTGTTTTGAAGAAATACGATATCCAGGCTTCACGGATTGTGCCGTTTATGCACTTATCAATTGCCAACCCCCACGCCAACCCCCTCCCGTATTTTAACCATATACAGACAACATTCCCAGCATGGCCCTACCTCCATCAATATTTCCCCCACCGTGTTCCCATCCGCCCCAGATGTGAGGATAGGGGTGTATTATGTTTGACGACCTACACAACCAGAAAAAGGGTGATGACCCATCTCCAGGTGATGACACATCACCTTTTTATGGTGATGATACCTGGTCATCACCCTTTAAAGGTGATGAAAAATAGTGATGGCCAATGTCGTCACCCTTTTAGGGTGATGATCATCACCCTTTTAGGGTGATAACCTACAAATTAGCACTCATTGCTGATCACCCTTTTAGGGTGATAGCCATCACCGTTTTCAGGTGATGGCGGAGAAGGATGATGGCTCTAACTCAACACCTTTTTGGGGTGATGTCGTCATCACCATTTTAGGGTGATAAATATCACCTTTTTCCTGGCTGTGTATACGAAACGGTTCTTTGTGAATGACAGAGAAGAAACTTCGATTTAAACTGAAATTAACGTGACTGTAAAACTATTTAAATTGTTCATGTCATTATTTCAATTGTTTATATGTATAGGCCTATATGAAAAACCCAAATATATTCATCGAAATCCCATGCATTATTCACTGATATACGAAAGCCGAGAGGGGACTTCCGACTTCCGACTTCCGACTTAGCATTTTTTTCTTCTTTTATAATGCATTACATCTTACATTATGAAGCATAGAATAACACAATACCATTATTATGGCATATTGTGCTTAAAAACCTGCGTGCATGTACTTATAATGATAATAAATAGGGAAGAGAACTAGAATGCCGATACAAACAATATTTATATAATTTGTTAATTATATTTGGGAGTAATGGTACGATCTTATGATATGATTTGGCTTGAGCTTGACAAAATTAGGTTTAGGGTGTTTTTTTTGTGTCCTAGCATCCAGGAAAGCAGAAACTTGTAAATAATATTTGAATAATCGATAAATATAATGACATCCCCTTGTCGCATTGATGCGTAAATTACCTTGCTATATTATTCAATAATGTCTTGGACGTAATTGTGATCAGTGGAATAGAATTGTGCAATTATTTTATGTAATTGAGTCGTATATTTTATCTGTGGCATTGGGCACATTACGTTACCACCTTTTTTTTTAATATTTACGGGGGGGAGGGGGAGCGAAATGCCCCCCGCCCCCTGGACAGATCTCAAAAAGCCCAGCCAGATTGGGTTAACCCAGAATATATTTTAATGGTTAATGACTGGTATATTTTCGACCTGAAGTTGTCAAAATTATCATAAATGTAAGCTTATTAGTTCTTTATTGGGATATTTGATTCATGCATATCATCATATTTACATCAGTTATCAATACATGAAAAACCCGCTCCATGTTATAAACATAAGGGAGAGATCACGCGGTGGTCCACGTGCTGTGCACTGGGACAAGACAGCATTGTCCAACGATTAATGTGGGAAAATGCGCATTAAATGTGATAATTCGTAATGTTTCAAATTGTTCAATTATATTATGTAATTGAGGTGCCTTTGTCTTGTGACATAGGGCACTTTTAATAATCAGAACATAACTCGGAAGTCAGAAGTCATAAGTCGGAAGTCAGAAGTTCCTTCTCGGCTTTCGTAATGATATCTGCTGCGTACAGTATATTCATTCTTTAGATGGCAAGTTAACAGCATTAGATTATGTTATCATATCTTAAATACTAGAGCGTTAATATTAGCGCATACTATTATTTTGCCATCTGCCTATATATTCTATAATAAAAATGGTGCTCTTAATTTTTAGTCGGCCGGCCAAGGACCTCAAAAACGCTTTTAAAAACTTTCGATTGCATTTTTTGTTACAAATGGGTACCCATGCTAAATTAGTTCTTTGGGTGGTAGGGATCAAAGTGGGAGGGAATACCACCCTGATTTTGGTCAATTAAGGTCATTTTGGGGTCACTCTTGGGGTCAAATAAGGTCAAAAATGGGTAAAAATCGGTTATAAATTAACATCATCTGTATTCTTTGTTACCAATGAGTAGGCAAGCTGAATTAGTTGTAACTAGAGTAGAGTGTAAGGCAGTCATAGATAACACGTTTATTATAAGAATTAAGGTCATTTTAGGGTCACTTTTGGGTCAAATGCACAGTACTAATTGTTACGATTGGGTATTCATGTTGAATCAGTTGAATGTAGTGTAGGGTTGGATGTAGTCATCGATGACACGTTAATTATTAGAATTAAGGTCATTTTAGGGTCAAACTAGGCCCATAAATAGTCAGATCGTTCTGTTTTGTGATGGGGCTTGGCTCCTTGTAATCACAATATCTTCATTTATAAGAGCAAAATGAGAAAATTAGTCTCGGATGAACCCATATGGTCACCATTTTGAATTTAATAATTGTATTCTCAGATGAAGGTTATGCCAACAGAATAAAAATAGGCATAATGTAATAAGCTAGGGCGTTATTCTGCTCAATTTAAACAAGTTTGTACCTAGAATAAAAATATTGTAACAGTAATATATCATTTTTAATCTGACAACTAAGCAAATAGATTCAAAATGGGCAAAAGGTATCTGGCTGTTATGTGGGACCCTCCGGTTTTGATAAATTTGCGCAATCAACTAAGGACAATGCCTTGATATCCACGAGCAACATGCCATGGAAAAGCAGGAGATTCAGATACCCCCACACAGCTGCCATATTGAATTTGAACATCGTATTTTGATCTTGGGGTTATGCAAATAGATTCAAATTGGGCGTAAGTTGTTAGTCTATGCTAAGAGATCACCCCGTAGAACTACTTCAGATTTGATACCCATTTTTTTACAAGGAATTTCACACAAAAATGATTTAACTTGTTTTAAGGCCCATCTTTTGGCCATCTTTGGACGTTATTTGACCTCGAAATGACCTGATAATGACCAAATTGCCAAAGTTGTCTCATTATCCACCCTACCTTGAATCATACTGCATACAAAAGTAAATAACAAACAGCACAAAATATATGAAACAAAACAGCATTTTTGACCTCATTTGACCGGTAAAGTTACCCTAAAATGACCTCAGTTACAATAATTAACGAGCTAGCCATACCTGTGTTAAAGCCATTCGGTACATAAAACCAATTTAGCGTGGGTAGCCATTTGTAACAAACATCACGACGGAAATTAAGTTAGGAACGACTTTTACCAAGTTTGAACTTATTTAACCCCAAAAGTAACCCCGAAATGACCTTTAACGCCCAAAATCCGGGCGGTATTTCCTTCCACCTTGAACCATAGCACAGAGAGAACTAATTTAGCATGGGTACCCATTTGTAACAAACAATGCCATCAAAAGTTACATTTCGTGTCCATGGCCGGCCTACTATTTAGAAAAAGAACTAATTTTCTCTGAAATGTTTTCAATTCGATAACATAACAATTGGATGTAGAGACAATGCATACCGAGATATTAATATTTGGAGGCGTTCGTTCCAAAAGGCTAAGATTCGAAATTACGAGTGAAAATCATCAACTTAAATTGAACTCCCAGTTCCTTCATTTCGTTTCCAAGTATACCGGCACCCGGATCTACCCGGGTCAGTTGTATCATGTTCCGATACATCCACTCAGAACTCGCGTAAATTATTCGGCGAAAACCTACTGTAGTATCCGTTAGTAAATAATATGGTCTCCTTGCCTATAAACAACTACTTCAATGATACGTGCCGAGTATGGTTATATCTACGTGCCTATAAACAACTACTTCAATGATACGTGCCGAGTATGGTTATATCTACGTGCCTATAAACAACTACTTCAATGATACGTGCCGAGTATGGTTATATCTACGTGCCTATAAACAACTACTTCAATGATACGTGCCGAGTATGGTTATATCTACGTGCCTATAAACAACTACTTCAATGATACGTGCCGAGTATGGTTATATCTACGTGCCTATAAACAACTACTTCAATGATACGTGCCGAGTATGGTTATATCTACGTGCCTATAAACAACTACTTCAATGATACGTGCCGAGTATGGTTATATCTACGTGCCAAATGAAGGTTTCTACTTAACCGGTCTCATCATAATGGTTTTCAGTTGGCTAGAATCAATGTCATCTGTTGTCTCAAGGTAAATCTACAAATCGACAAGGTGTTGGGAAGATATGGGGCGTTTACTTCAGAAAACTTCTTCTTGCAGTGTCGTATGGGAATCTCAAAATAATTTCTTCGATTCTGCTGTAAAAGCTGCCCTTTTAACAGAGAAAATAACCAAAATGATATGTCACAGTAATGTTTACATGTGGAATACTCTTTTGATTGTGACGGTAATAAAGCTGGGGGGGGGGGGGGTTCAATCCAAAACCTACAAAACCATGTTTTACTTGAAGAATAGATACTGAAGTTTCAGCCTGGAGAAAAATTACGATGGTCAGCTGAAAAAAAGAAATGAATTTATGATTCTGAAAATGTGCTCCATGATCGACCTACTTTGGTAATTTTGAGGCAGTTATAGGCATTTCTCCAGTCAAAAATGTGACACCTACTTAAAACCAATATCAAACTTGATACTTTCAAATTATTAAACTTCCTGATATCTTGTGCGAAAATGCCATATTTGTGTTACATGAGAAAATCTTCCTTATGCCTCAAAAATCTTCCTTATGCTTCAATAATGCCAGGAAGTACATTTTGTTGAACCATAAATTCATTTGTATGTAACTGACCATCCTGAATTTTCCAAGGCTGATAGTAGTATACAGCAAGCATATTCACTATTATTGACCTGGCGTCAGAATCTGGCGTCGAGGTCAAGTGCATTATAGTACCGGCGAAAACCGGCAAAAGAGTGCGCCGTCTCAAAAAGGACGCCGTCTCATGTGGAGGTCATGTGGAGGTCACGTGATGGTTAAGTGCATGGGGCATGTATTCCTCCGCAGTGATGTGGTCTGGCGGTTATGCGGTCTGCCTCCGCGGACAGAAACCATTCCCCAGACTTCAAATACGCTGCATGGACCGATTGGGTCGAGTGAGGTGTCAAAGTGAAGCGCTCCTCCAGGACCATATGGAATGTATGTACTGACTTGTATCTGGGTTTTTTACATCATGCGGGGGTCACGTGATTAGGAATGCATGTACTGTCTTGTATGTCCTCCATTCATTTTTATCGGGGACTTGGGGTCCCTACGGAAGGATTTTGCAAGTGATGGGTGGGTGTATGTAAAATGAGGATTTGTCTCGAAAATATAAAAAGCGGAACAGGGACTTTGCCTCTACAATAGAGGAAAACCCCTATCAACCCTATCCCAAAGGGCTAATATCGGTCCCCGGGCTTATCGGGTTCTGCCTGGAGTGGGTGTATGTAAATTTAGGATTTGTCCCGAAAATATAAAAAGCGGAACACGGACTTTACCCCTACAATAGAGGAATGCATGTACTGTCTTGTATGCCGTCCATTCATTTGAGTCGGGGGCTTGGAGTCCCTACGGAATGATTTTGCAAGTCATGGGTGGGTGTATCTAAACTGAGGATTTGTCTCGAAAATATAAACAGCGGAACACGGACTTTACCCCTACAATAGAGGAAAACCCCCTATCAACCCTATCCCAAAGGGCTAATATCGGTTCCCGGGCTTATCGGGTTCTGCCTGGAGTGGGTGTATGTAAATTTAGGGTTTGTCCCGAAAATATAAAAAGCGGAACACGGACTTTACCCCTACAATAGAGGAAAACCCCTATCAACCCTATCCCAAAAGGTCGAATATCGGTCCCGCGGGCTTATCGGGGCCTGCTGAGAGAGGTAGGGTTGGGGAGTGGGTGCATGTACATTGAGGATTTGTCCCCGAAAATATAAAAAGTGGAACACGGAATTTACCCCTAAAATAGTGGAAAACTCCAATCAACCACGTCTAGTGGGGCTTATCGGAGCCTGCCAACAAAGAGTGGGTGCATGTAAATTGAGGATTTGTCTCGAAAATATGAAAAGTGGAACACGGACTTTACCCCTACAATACGGGAGAACTCCTATCAACCTTGTCCAAAAGTTCGAATATCGGTCCCCCGGGCTTATCGAGGCCTGCTGAGAGAGGTAGGGTGGGGGAATGGGTGCATGTAAATTGAGGATTTTGAGAGATGAGAGAACAACAACAACAACAACAACAAATGTGCATCAACACCGACAAAACACACTGTATGCTTGTGACCACCAACCAAAAGCGGACACACCTTGAAAACTCCGAACTTGTTTTGAATATCGGCGAAACTGTCATAGACAACTCGAACTGTGAAAACTTTTGGGGGTCCATATACATAACAATCTCTCATGGTCCTCCCACGTCGATTATATTGTTAAAAAGATTAAGAGTAAACTTCATTTACTCACTCGAATTAAGAAGTTTTTACCTTATTCCGCTAGGCGGAAATATTTTAATTCATTCATCTTACCTCATTTTGACTATTCTTTAATTGTGTGGGGAAAGTGTTGTCAAACTGACATGAATCGACTCGAGAGCTTGCTCAAACGCTCCATGCGTTTGATACTAGACTGTGATAGCTCAATCAGTGCTCAAGAAATGTGTTATCGTTTAAATTGGTATCCACTGTTTTATCGATATCGTTTTAACCAAACTGTTTTAGTGTTCAAAGCTTTAAATGGATTAGCTCCTTCGTACATTAAGGATCTCATCAACATTCATTCTCCGAAGAGGAGCTTAAGATCTAGTGCGAAGGAATTCTTAACTGTTCCTTTTGCTCGAACAGAATTGTTAAAAAACTCTTTCAGGGTAGCAGCTCCTACATTGTATAATAGTTTACCGCTACATGTTAGAAAATGCAAGAGCTTACAAAGTTTTAAAACTGCATGCTACGAATTTTACCTAGAGGAATTCAACGGATCTGACTATATTAGATAATATAGTAGTTTTAAAAGTGCGTGTTATAATAATTTAATTTTTATTTTATTAATACTATTATTATTTAATTAATTTTATTTATTTATTTTTTTATTATTATTTTTTTTCTCATCTACTTGTATATATATATATTTATATTGTTATTCTCATCTGTTTTAGCCCTCGACCCTCATGAAAAGAGGCACATTGTCCTATTGAGGCTATCGAGTTAAAATAAAGTTTATTATTATTATTATTATTATTATTATTATAACATGTTTTTTTTCATATGGTTTATTTTCCCCTCCAGTACATCATACCCACGCTGGGGGAACCGCGTTGGGTATGTTTACAATTCAAGAAGACTCTTGTCCAATCAGAGGCTGCCATTTGGCGCTGTATCAGTCATATTCGTTCTTGCCCGTTACTGCGTTAGATGTATTCTCGGCTGCTCTTGTCCAATCAGAAGTCGCCGTTTCAGAAACTTTCATCTTTGCTCGGTGTCACCTAATCGTCGTCGGGCAGGCCTGGATATTGTTCGGGCAGCATGTCCTGGAAGAGTTGTTTGCGCATCCTGATCGCATTTTCCAGGGCCTCAGTGGGTGGTAGCCCCATATCCTCTTCCAAGTGACGCTTGGTCTTCATGATGGACCTGTGCGTGGGGTCGCCTTTCATTTCAAGCGGTAGTAAGGTATACTGTTCATAGATCGCCATGACTGTTTTCCTGATGCAGGGGCGCATTTGGGTGTACGCCTGTTGTAAGTTATCCTGTCCGGCGTCCTCGATCGCGGCACCATGAGTATTGCTAGCTGCTGTCACAATACGATCCCAGAAGGAAGGTTCTGCCTCGCCTTCCTGGTATGTAGGCTGACTATCTGAGGTCAAGCGCTCCGTATCAGTATATAGACTCTCAGCAATCTCACTTTCCTGGGATGTAGGCTGACTATCTGAGGTCAAGCTCTCCTTATCAGTAAAAAGACTCTCATCAATTTCTGTATCGGCTTCTTGTGCCTCGGAGTCTTCAATCCCATGTATATTTTTCTCGTGTCGCATCATATCTTAATGTCTGGTGAACGTGCGTTGGCACTCAGAGCAAGTATAAGCCATATTGACGGTTGGACGTCGACTGTGCGTGTTTTGGCAATACACTTGCTTTTATAGACAGTAACGCCCGTCAACGCTAAGCTTAACGCTTCAACGCCCTGATGAACTAGCTCAGAGGCCCTGATTTTCATGAAATTGCCACCAATACATCGAAATGCAGTGACGCCCGTCGTTACGCCTTAACGCCCGTCTCAACCCGTCGTTACGCCTTAACGCCCGTCTCAATCCCTTAACGCCCTATCTTTACGCCTTAACGCCCGTCTCAGCGCCTTAACGAGCGATAACGGGATTTTGTAGGCCGATTAACCTTTGAACTCTGTGTGCACTTTCGGTCACGTACCCAGAAGTGACCTTTGACCACGTGACCGGAAGTGACCTTTGACCCTGCGCTGCTCGGAAGTGACGTCATCGTACGCAGGCGCACACACACATACCTGGTGCACCCGCACCTTGATGTACCCTATAGCCCGTACAGG
>JAVTVY010054500.1:0-31582 GCA_036873755.1 Hanleya hanleyi | reverse complement strand
GAGTCAGGCTAAAAATGGGCTCTCCTAATCACTCGTTTGAAATAATTTTCAAGGTACAGTAACATGTTAGGTGACAAAAATTGATAAAAATGTTGCACCAGTTAAATGTGTGAACACAAATATGGTTCATGCAAAAGTTTTAGGATAAAACATATGATGTAGAATAGAATAATTTAATAGCAAAATTAAAGAAAATTGTTGTCCTTCATTCAATGAGAATCTTCCTTGTATCAGGGAACCTTCAAAATTCACAATGAAACATGCAACCAACGGTTCCCGATGGGCATAGATAACAGTGCCAAAGCTAAGCCATCAATAAATAATAAAAAAAATCAAAAAAAATCATGAAATAATTATAACCATGTGAAAATCTAATCATTTCATCAGTCAACATTCAGGAAGCTCTCACCAAAGTTTGGTCAGGCCCGACTTGATAGATCTACAGATATTCAGCGGACAAGAACATGATGATGGGCATAGATAACAGTGCAAAAGCTGAGCCATCAATAAATAATAAAAAATAATAATTAAAAATCATGAAATCATCATAGCCACCTGAAAATCTAATCATTTCATCAGTCAACATTCAGGAAGCTCTCACCAAAGTTTGGTCGTGCCCGACTTCATAGATCTGCAGATATTCAGCGGACAAGAACATGTTGACGGACGGACGCCAGGACGGACGGACGCCAGGACGGACGCTAGGACGGACGGACGTACGTACATGGCAACGACAAGACCCCACAGCCCTATGGGCTGAGGGGTAAAAAAGAAACGTTAGTCTTAAAATGTACATACAAAACACCCTATTCAGCAAACTGTCTCGCCCCTCCTTTGGACCCAAAATGAAAAACCTGGGGAAAGAAACGTGTCATTGTGCCGTCCAAACCAAGTGGCGAAGTTTTACACGGAAAAACAGTGAAATTCCGTGAAGAGCAAATGGACCGGAGAGCGACACCCAAATGACATTGTCTCACTGTAGTGCCTGTACCCAGGGAGCAAACATTGTCAGCATACCTTAGATAACTGACTGAGATAGTGTACATGAACCTGGCCCACTGATCCTATGGGATTAACTGAGCCCTCCCCACTCAGCCTAGCTTACCTACAGTTTTAATTTTATCAGTACAAACGATTGGACTGGGGTAAACTCTGGTATTAGTATTTACTATGGGGATGAATTTGTGCAGAGCACATGGAGTAATTGAGGTGGCAGGCCTGCCTTATCAACTCTGACCCTGGTCACCAGGTGAAGTGGACAGGTACCTGCAGATACACAGGTGCAAAACAAATCATTTATAAAACAACATGCTTCACTAAAACAGTTCGCCTGTACAACGAAAGTCTAAATCATGATGGCCGATAACCGGAGATAAAATACTACAGTTCACCTCCTGAACTTACTCATAAAAATATTTTCCTTTACACTTAAGATAATGGAAACAAACAACCTATTTTTGAACCATATCTCGTTTGTGCCCATTAAAGGTGAAATGCAAAGATTTTTATATATTCCTTTTTATATTCTTTATGGTTTAATGATGGAATTACCAGTCTATCTATTGTGTGGTCTCATCTGAAGTATTTTGTCTCCAACAAGTTTTGGAAAGTCAGTATCTCCAGCCCGGTCAGTTTCAGAAATGAAATTCACATCACTTATCTGCCCTTGTTTGATGCTAGACCACCTGGCCTGACATCAATACTTGTAGTGTTCAATCTTCAGATGCCTGCATGGTCTGACGTGATGTCACAATCAACAAAAGATAAGCAATAATGGTTTGCATATCTGAATACAGCTGAGCTTGGGGTACAAGTTTCTAGAAAACAAATACTTCAAATTAATCCAAAATGTCTTATCATTATTCAGTTCTTGGCCAAATTTTCCGATTTCCATCAAAAAGAAAATATGAATTCCTCAGTCTCCAATAAAATGAAACTTTATGTTTATTGTATGATTTGAATGAAAATGAACGTCTACTGCCGATTACATTTGTATATCCTTATTAAACGATGGGGGCCCTCTCAAGTATTTACAGTAAATGGAACGTTTATACATGGTGTTGAAATGTGACGAATTTCAGGTGGTTAAGGCTGTTATGGATATACACGGCAAGGCCGGTTTTGTCCAGTAAATGTATCAAAGGGTTAAAACGTTGACTACTGACTATGAAGCGGCTGTACAGCTTCCATCTGCTATGCCATGTATGAGTATACTCGTAGTTGTACCACTTTCCATTGGCCAATCAAATTTTCCCATCATGCTTTTGGGGAAAACCCATGCTATGAGATAACTCGGAGCTTTCATAAACAGTCAGCATGGTGTTTGTCGCATAATCAGTCATGCTAGCAAATTCAGATTACAGTATGGTAGTAAACCTATCACTACGAGAATACATGCCTAAACTATATTTTGTTCCGTGCTACAATGAATCCTCTGGACTTGGAATGGATCTGAATCAGTACCTGAATTTCACAACGCAATTATAAAATTTTCAAAAATAAATTTAATTAACCTCATCAACCTCCGTCAGAAAATAGGATTATTTTTTATCTCACATTTCTCCAGTAGTATATAGTTGGTCTGATAGCAAATATGAGCGAACACTAATTAACCACATCTGCCGCGTAGCTCCAAATGTCAGAGTATGTTATGTCACACGACTCCTGCCACAAAGTTAATCACACAATTCAAGATATAGATGTCAGAGTACTTCGCCGTATCATCCTTCCCAGTGTCAGACCCAGAGAAAACTTCTGACATTTCAAGCACCGAAAAAGTGATACAAGGCTATTAAATGTTACATATGCTGTTCAGTTGCAGCCTCGTTGATGGAAAGAGATTAATACATGTATTTCACTGTCATATATTGCAGGGATGGATGCTGATGGGAGAGAATTTTTACACCAGCCTGACTATAAATGAGTTGGAATGATTTCTAAGAATGCTGCATGCTGATGAAACATTTCCTCCCTCAAGTTTAGAACAAGAATAGCACAAAAAACTTCCCAAAACATTTCAGATCATACGACTGTATTTGGATCAAGCTCTACCAGGATATATATACACAAGATTTCATTGGCTTCTCAGATGATGCCACAGTTACATCATATTGCAAAAATTAAGTTCACCGGGTGGTGGCATAGAAGTTAGCGGAATCCTCATTCGTCCCCCTTCCCATCCACAGGTCAGTTCGGATTAAATCTGTTGACTTTGTAGATTTGAAGTATTACGTAATGTTGTTACATATGTGTAATTTACTTGATTTACTTATGATTGTACATACATGTATTTGTTTTCCTCAGACAGACTAAAGGTTGATAATGCAGTACATAAATTTACCTACAAAGTACTCAAGTTGAAATTATTATGTTCTCGTTAAGCCTAAAGTTAAAGAAAAATACAGGTAGAAACGTGCTCATTAATCTTTGCATTCGGGTCTCATCTCCATGAACCTCGTTATATAATATCCTCGTGCAATTTACTTTTTTCCCCAATGGTGGATTTATTATAAGATAATCTATACAAATTGACAAATAAATGAGGATTTGTACGTAGTTGACCCTGTCAGGTACTGTAAACGAACCGTTCATAAATACATCATGGGAAGGTCATATCGGAGCAGTTCTGGATCAGGCTGTCTTGTCCAGGGTAATTAATATTGATGGAGTGACTTCCCTTTTTTCCCATCCTCCCACTCGCGACCACAACCTCAACAATTATGAATCATGCCCATTAAAATTATAAGCTATTTCATGATGAAAGGAGTGTGCCTGGCTCCACAAATTCAGTCCAGAATTCTAAGATTTTTTCCCCCAGACCACCCAAACAGTGACTTGCATGAGCCATACATTATCCCACTAAAGGAGAGTGGAAATACATTTTGACAGCTACATGTTTCAGCACAAAACTAATCATTGCCCTCAGTTGACTTTTTAACATGAAAATGAATATACATGTACATAATTAATTTAAGTTAGAATTATTCTATATAAAATTTCTGAGATAAATAAATCTTGTACTGTTTTTAAAGAAAATAGTCAACACAATATATTATATTAGTCGAACAATGCAATTTTTTTAAGAAAAAAAACCCAAGGTATTTTATTGCATACATAAATCATATGTATGTTTAACCATTGTTAATTTTGAAAGAGTTTAATCCGGTTCAACACTGTGCAATAAACAATTTCAAATTCATCACAATGCGGCCATCGGGGTATATCATGATCGTATGTGTTACAACAATAATACTGTCTGTTATATGGAAGTTACTCATTTATCACATTTATCACCACTCTATGTAACCAAGCGGAGCATGAAAACACATCCAACACTGGACCCATTCTTAATCCATCAATCTTGGATAAACTCATACCTAGCATACCTTCAAACTTTGTTTTTCGCATTCCGAAAACATGTTCGGCCAATGTGTGAGCTTTTTCTCTGCCGATTGTTTCGGGGCCCGGTATTGACGATTGTCAAGTCGTGACATTGTTCATATACAAATGAAGTCAACCTTCTGGTTTTCATCGGTTTCTTAAATATTTGGATACACTTGGGGAGACCGTCTTGAGAAACGAGATCCGGTCACACCTTAAGTGTGTTATTCTGGCATTTGACCACATGTCCAACAGCCTTATATTGGGCTTCTACAGTTTCCCGTCTACTTTTTTTCAAGTATGAATTAGAGCAAAGAAGTGGAAATTCTATAGACTAGCCTACTGATATTAAAGTATAGTCTCTGCTGACTGGGTCACTTTAATAACTCTGTGATTAACTGAATGCTTTTCTAATTTCTTTAAGAAGCCAATGGCATTTGCGGCATTGTTTTTAAATACTCAATTCAACCAATCAGAGTGCAACCTGTCCCAGGGGCGGGAATATAGCAACTGCACAGTGTGGAATGTATATGCTGAATACAAGGATATTCTATAGATAACAAATTTTTTATTTCTGTGAAGCTGACATTTCAATGGAGATACTTCCAACTTTTCCAAAGCTAATGATCTACATGGTACAGCTGAGGGTATTTGCCCCCAGTAATTCATTAGCTTTGAAAAAGTTGGAAGTATCTCCAACAAAACATCAGCTTCACAGCAATATTTAAAGAAGTTATCTTTTGAATAGCCTTGTATTATATACGCCAACTTCTAAATGCCTATCAAAGAAATAATATATGATAGACTTAATTTTGTCAGGATATTCCCCATAAGCCCTAGCTTCCTCACCCATTTCCTGGGTACCATAGGGTCAGCTATCGGTAGGTACCCAATGAGTGTTCAATGCCCTTATTGAGTGTTGTTTTCCTTTAGAAGGTTTATCCTCACTGACTCCATTTATATCTGTTGAATGAACATTATTGAAACTGAAAACGGATGTCCCATTAAAATTCGAAAAAGTAGCTCAAGTTGCTTCAACCTTACTAAATCAAAGTTAAAACTGCTGACAGCTTGGAGAAATTTATTTTCTAGTTTGGTTTTCAGTTTTCCACTTCAAGTTCACCTCTGATTGAAAAATTTATCTAGCTCCATCAAAGTACAACTGGACTCTTCCATTTTAGAAATACACACGTACCAGCAAATTTCTGACTGTCCAAGGCAACATGGCAACCTGATATACAACTACTGACGTTCAGGAATATGTACAACCTGATATACAACTACTGACGTTCAGGAATATGTACAACCTGATATACAACTACTGACGTTCAGGAATATGTACAACCTGAAGGCAACAGAGGAAGAAACACATATCTGTAAAGCTAAGCAAGACTGTCCTGATATCAAACTAAGTTTGAAACAAAAGTCGACAAATGATGTCATTGTCCATGTGATGTTGCCCATGTGATGTTACGCTGAGGTTTAGGCAACAAATCGTTTGGTCACATTGGCAATACTGTATTATTTTATTCACCGACTTGTGCCTTCTGTTTGTAAATCTATAATTAAACAATATTAGAAGTTTGAAAGATATTAAACTAATAGCTATGCGAATATTCACGCATAAATTTAGGTTAGGTTTTAACGTCGCATCCAGCAATATTTCGACCATATAGCGAACGATATAAGGGAGGGAGGGAATTTGGCTTAATGTCACACTCAAGTTTGTTTCACTCATATGGTGACAGTCAGTTTGGTTGGTGGAGGAAGCCGGAGTACCCGTAGAGAACCACCACCCTTGAGAACGATATAAATAACTATGATATGATTACATGTAGCTGGGCATGTGCATCTATCCATATACAGCCATCATGTAGGTTGGTTGGTTGGTTGGTTTGATTGGGCACTCCATCGTATTACAATGGGCACAGGTCATACAGAGTATGCCGTGCAACCCGTTCCCCCACACCGCCCTACACATGCTTCCTCGTACCAATGACGCATAGCCATCGGTAATTCCCCATTATATCTTCTTTACATCTGTGTCCATATCATCTAATTTTGATCAGGTCCCATACAGAGCATGCCGTGTAACGCGTTCCCCCACACCGCCCTATACACATGCTCCCTCATGCCAATGACGCATAGCCATTGGTACTTCCCCAGTATATCTTTACATATATATCCATATCATAGACTAAGAGGAAATTAATCTTCCCCTCGTGGCAACAGACATGGTACAAAACTCGCTTTAATAGGGTTGCAGCATAAATTTAGTTCATTATCCTGAGATAACTTGCTGACATCACCATCTCTCATTTGCATAAGATCCCTAGGCTTCAAACTCAAATATCTCTGCAACTGTTTGGTGAAAATACAGTCAACAGCATTTTTACTCAGAATCACGGCCACTTTCTTCTCCAAAAGGTGACTCCAGGTCATTTGGATTCCCCATGAAATCAGTAGATGGTAACATTCTAGAGGCACACAAAATTTTGGAAAACTTGCTTGTACATCACAAAACTTTCAAATAATGCCAGAATGGTACATATGGGCTAGTTGATATAAGTTATTCAGCTGCCAGAATCATTTCAACTATATCTAAACTACATGTATAAGTATTAGGTCTGTGAGAAGCCCTTAAGTGAATAAGTAAGTGAATAAATATGTGGGATACAGTTCAGCTTGGGATATTACATGTACAATGTACCTCTCTCATGTAAAATGACACCTCAGAATCGTGGAAAATTCAATTTCTCAAGAATGAGCTAATCTTTGTTACATGTGTATATATAAAGCATATGTTCATTGTTTAACAAATATGCAAATATGTATTCGAATGTGAACTAAATTTATTGCCATGGTAAGCATTTCAGTTTATTAGTAATAACATGGCAATATATAGAAAAGTGTAAAAAATAATTCAACTTCTCCTCTGTTAGAAAGAAAATTAGGCTGGTCACTGGTGATCATCATTTTTCTAATTTATCTTTACGTATTATCTGAAATTTTGATGAAAAATCTATTCCTACGAAGTAGGCTACAGATCGCAAATTGTCCGGTAATGAGTCGGTCAGTCCATCCGAATCCTTTCGTCGGCAAAATAAGGAGAACAGTTGACATTAGAACCTTGATTTTTGGCATGAACGTGAATTAGGGCATTGTTACCCCAGCAAGTTCTGAGCTGACCGAATTCTGATGAAAATTTGATTTATAATTATTTTTTTAATTATTTATTGATGGCTCAGCGAGTGCACTGTCATGCCCATCGGGAACCCTTGGTTGTATGTTTCACTGTATATATAACACAGTACAAAACCTGGTGGGATATGCCATCCGTAATTGTTTTGAGAGCTAGAGGTCACAGCAGTGTAGCTGGGTCACCCCCAATAGGCCTATAAACAGATCAGAACTAACAGTCTGATAGGCTTGGGATTCGAGAATGCAGTTAATACTGCCATGGTGTAATAATTAAATTGTTCTTCGAGGTCAGAGCAGGGGAGACAAAAATAAGCAGATCTGTCTGGGAGTTAAAAAAATATCACAACAGATAGTACCGGTATTACATTAAACCATCGACAGTACAGATTCTATGAGTTCACATGTTGACGTCTTTTATTAATTTATTACCGTTCCAGGGGATATTTGAACAGCTGCCGTTAACTTGAGACACACACTTTTGCTATATACACACGTTTTGATTAACTTCTACATTATGGAAAACGAAATTAAACAGATATGTAATCAGTATTAAGAGGCTGTATTTAAGATGCTAAGTACAATCCTCAAATTCTACATTCATCAGATTGCCGATACCCAAAATGTGTTGTCTCATATATCTAGATAACAACATGATGTAGAGATGCTATTCATTCGTCTTTGTACCTGTCATACTCAGGAGAATGACATAGAATCATTATTATCTTGTGCCGAGAAGGTGTTGGTCTTGAGTTGAATTACCGTAAACTACATAAATGCTACCTTTCTACTATAGGACTATAAATAAGAATTTGTTGTATTGTTGGGAAAATAATGCGATTCAAAAAGTTGTTTTGGTCCTGGACAAGGGCACTGAAAACCATTAAAGAGATGTAAATGTATTTTCACACAAATACCTGAAATCTACTGAATTTTTTATTATTCAATCTGTTGCCTTTGTTAAAAAATTGTAAAATTAAATCGGCGATCGTTATTTATTTTTGGAATGAAGGCGCATTAAGAGACAGTTACCAAAAATTTCTGGTGATTTTTGATGAAAATCACTGGTGATTCTGACTTGGGCAGTGCCCATCTTAATATAGGCAGGATTTCAACTGGGGGTGGGGATTTCCAAGAGTTCAGTTCGCATCGGAGTCCTAATGCCTACTCTACTTCGTAGGTCCTGTGACGTTAGTCACACTGCTCATGTGTTTAGTTTTATTTTAAAATACAATTTTATGTTTATTTTTCTGCATTTCCCTATGTTAATATGAGACAAGGGGTGCCCCATGTTGATGGGCATCCATAAAGCTGATATGCAAAGGGGGTCATTGGGTGAACGACCTCTCAGTGCCCAATCATACGTTATTTTCCGAAAAACAGCACAGTTTGGACTCTCTAATAATAAAACATAGGTAAAGACCCTCTCTCAAGACCTAGCGACGCCCATGATATGGAGACCACCCCCATCCTCCTCCCTCGCCCAGACACACATTTTAATTTTATTTTTCTGCTATGTATAGCAGTGTGAATTTATATAAAAGGACTTAATAAAAGCTGATGTTGAAAAGAGAGGTGAGGGTATCCACCTTAAATGGTGGGTCGGTTATGTTTTCATCAAAATTTTCAGTAAAATGTACACTACACTACCAGCTTGAAGACCAAAAGCAAAATATGATGAAGTTTATGAAATGTAAACACACAAGCACACAGCTCAACAAGTTGGGATTGGGGTAAACATTGTGTAGAATTGTCATCTGGTATTATATATGGTATAAACATGCATGTGAATAGCTTAGTAGTTAGCTTCTTCCCAAAATACCATATGTGACACACTTTTGATTCAGGAAACAAGAAAAACCAGAGCGAACATCATAGGGATAAACAACTCCGGGAAATTAATGATGATGACACGATGATAGTTTATCTGGATATCCAAGCAGGTTTTTATGATGCTGCCGTGGAAGATGGATTAATATGAAAAAATTGGCAGGAAATATCATCGTTAAATTATCAAACCAACTGACATAATTCATTCATTTACTAGTCTTAATTTTTTTCTATCACCCATATCTGGAAATGTAAGTTACATGTATAGTAAGAGTCAGAATGATCGATGCATACATTACGGTAAGGTTATAATAAATCAATCACTACAAGTGGAACATAAAAATTCTACATAATGTGGCTGTTCGATCTACAATTAGATGATAATAAGAAAACGCGAGTCATTCTACAACTCTTAAAGAGATAGCATATTTGCATAGAAGTTATTTAGTAGTTGAGGTCAACGATGGTGAGACCACATTTCTTAATATCATTATGATCATGGGCATTAATTAAAATAGCACTTCTGACATTCAGGGAGCAACTGCACTTGATCACAGTGCCTGAAACGACGTTGCAAAAGGTGCATTGGCATTCTGGATGTGACGCTTTGCAACGTCATACACTATCTTATAGCTTTTATAACATGACGGCTTGTAAGATGACGTCAAGGACAACTGGTCCATTATCTGACATCATCTCAGTCATAATTTTCCATTTCATCTTGTTCACTAGATTGAATTGAACAATCTAACAATATTGGTTCCTATACAAAATACTTCAAGACTTGAAAAGTATTCGGAAAATGTTGCAGATGATCATGATGTTCAGTTCATCAGAACAAATAAAATCATGCCACTACCTCTTTAATAAAAGAAGAATAATTGAACAATTAGAAAGAGGAATGCAGTTTTATAGAAAATATGACATTGCACCATGGGATATATTTCAGTTTTCAAGCATTTGATTGGTCCATTCAAATTTTCAAAATGAAATCTGGAATTTTCATTGGCTTGTGAAGAAAATTGCAAGAAAATCCAGCCAATCATAGAGAGTCTGTACAGGTTCATTGACAGTTACAGAAACTCTGTGATTGGCTGAATTTTCTTACAATTTTCTCCGCAAGCCGATGAAAATCCTGGATCTCATTTTGAAAATTTGAATTGACCAATCAAATATCCCAAAGCAGAAAGATATCTCCTGATGTACTGGAGTAGGCCTATCTATAGAAATCCATTGCACTAATAATCTCAAATAATTTTTTTGAAGGAACAAGGGGACAGTTCGTCATGCAATACAGCTTGTCAGGTAGCTTTTCCAGGCTTAACAAAGGTTCCCTACATGTAGTCGCCTATTGTGTTTTCTTTACATCACGAATAGGCCCGAACAAGAGAGTCATCATTCTTCCATGATGACCGTGCATCATTCCGTGCATCATTCTTCCATGATGACCGTGAGACAACATGATGTTGTGTACTTTATACAGGAAAGTATTTTTTCCTAAAAATTCTTTACCCCATAAACGAATCATAGATCTGATGTTGGGTTGATCCATAGATCATTTTCCATGGTCATTTGTAAATTGTCAAAAATAGAATAGCTCTGGAAAGCCACAGCATTTTTTTTATCAATGGGCTTAGGAATAATTGACTTCGAATGTTTCTTGATGGTTTGGTATAATTATTTGATGTGTGGAACTGATTTATGAATGACATCATTACAGGGTGATGGTCAATCTAGGTAAACCAAGATGGTGAATCAGGGGAATACCATTTAGACGCGAGACGATATGAAAAATTTGTGTAAAATGTTCGCCGATATTCTATGAGATCCCATAATAAGCCAATTACGACAAACTCTGCATTTTCATTTTGAAAATCATTGAAATTTAGTTCACAGATATTACCACCTTCGAACATGTAAATTGTATGGTACGATTTTTTGATATTGTCTACCACCTAACAAAGCCAAATTTTTTGGCAGAATACACCCGGCTTTGATGTTTACGTTTACCAGGCACACAGGGAGGGAAATGATGCCATATCTGGATACTGTCCCTGATAAATGTTTACCATAATGGTTCACGTGCTACTGTGTGTAATTACTGAGTGTGTGATTTTGAAATTGTTTCATCAAGCTAGCCACCTGATTGGCTGACAAATGTAGTTTGAAATTCACATGGGAATTATATAGCACTGAAGTCAGTTATAATATTAAGTGATATTATATTTGAGTTTACCGAGATTGGGTGATTGTAGGAACTTCATGGGTTATAAGATGTATATTAGCAATGTGAAGGTACGATGATATGATATTCTGTTTGTTCATCAATGTACATGTACCTTGTATGTATAGATACATGTAGAAGACATCCAAGAACTAAGAAGAAGCCAACAGTATAATGTATCACAAGCAACCACATACGCAACCCAGCCTGGTGCACAACATGCAGGAAGTCCGACAAGAGAGCGAGCAGCTCACCAATCTTCACCCCATCACCAAAACTGTTTGCTCAGCCAACTAAAGCCGGATCAGTTGTACCCACAAACGGATCAATGATCTTTCGTTCGCCTCTCATCGAGCCGTCTGACAAAACAAATCTTTGCTCGTGGCCATTTCTACCCACTTGATAATAAGGCGCTGTTAGAAAAAGTGGCAAATCGGAAAGATGAGTGAGGATTCTGAGGTCCTGTAGTTTTTATACGACGACCACGGCAAGTTGAAGACAATGAGCAGCTAACAGGAATCATCTGGGAAGGTGAAGTACATGAAGGGGGTCTTTAGGGGAATCCAGCTTTATCTTATATACATATACTTCCCGTGTCTCAAGATCTTTTTAAGTCTTGAAGACTGGATATCTTTACATTACCACTCGGTAAATATGGTTTGTGGTAACTGGCTGGATTGGCACCATCCCCTCCCCGAATAACGAGTCTAACAAGCTGCCCGTACCCTCCCTAGAACCAGGCCAATGCAATCAATAACTCAATCAAGACAACAAGATCATCATTCACAACACTTCAGTCACTTCCTTCATCACCTTGACAACCTGGTTACCTGGTGAACCGATGGCTCAATGCATCTGCCGGTGCTATTGGTGCAACCTGAATTTTGTGCAAATTGGAGATCTATTCCAACCACAGAATAAACCTCACAATACAACTCCATTCCAAATAAACTTCAAACTACAATTCTGTAACACTTGTGTCTATAACAACTTGCTAACCGTGCAATTATTGAACGTTTTTGCACAGTTGTGTGAAATGTACATGTGTTAAGTGCAGGTGGTTATTAGGAGATTCTATTTCACAAGTTGGGTGAGGAAAAGGATGTCTGCTTTCATACAATTCACAATCGAACAAGACAAACAAATAAATCACAAGATGGAATTTTGTTCTCAAGTTTAACTGTTGTTTTCATCCTGAAACTGATTAACAACGCAACACAAATAGTCCTATATCCACGTACGTTCAACAAAGCCAGATTCGGCTGACAGAATCACTTCCCATATATTGAGAGATCAAATAAACCTGTCAACCGAAACAGGAGCATCGTAGCTTCGCCCTTGCCATAAAATATAAACTTTCCCAAACTAACCGTGCATAAAATAACCATTGAGCACGCCTATGATAATATTATTTCTTAACTCTACAGTGTTTACACATTTCAAAATTGTAAGTCAATTTTGTGAAGCTATCTGCAGTCCAATGAGGAACATGAACAGGTGTGATTAATGTGAAAGTAATATTATTTCATGTGTAATCAGTTTAACAAGTAATCTAAGCAAAGCTAATACTGCCCGAGTCTCATACCAAATCAATTATTCTGACGGAAAGACGAGTGGTGTGTATGAGAAACACAATACGGGACAATGATTTCCTAATAGGCAGGATCCTCTCTGGCATCCCTGATCCTCTTCTGTCAGCTATTCTAGTAGCCTGTGATGTAAAAATAGCCCGAGAGATGCTCCCATAACACTTCCTAGAGAGACAAGCATTCCAAACCTGTCGAGCTGTGAATGAAAACAACATTTCGCTAACAGCTGGTTAAGCAGCGCTGCTGTAAATATGAAATCCTGCACCCAATTTGCACCAATAAACAACAAATATCGTAAATACGCCGCTACATCCCCCACCCCCGATTCCTGCACCATTAGTAGTCAGTAAACCGATCCAACTTTTTCTACTTTATCGTAGTAAAGTGCGGCAAAAGTATGAAAGAAATTCCAATTATCTCATGAACATGGGACAAAGAATTTGGAATTCCCGAAAGTCTTCCGAATATAGTTGGTGTACCTGAATGTGTAATTTCCTATTTCTTCATAAAAAGTGAAGAGATCATTGTACTCAGGCCTGGACTCTCGACATTGATTTGCCAAACCATGCACACTGCTTTCCATTGGCCAATCAAATTTTTCCATCATGCTTTTGGGGAAAACCCATGCTATGGCATACCCGTTGCATTCAAAAAGTGCCAGCTCTGTGTTTGTTGCATTATCATGCAGCCACATGGTAGCATATATCCAGTTTATGGCATGGTAGAAAATGATGCTCTGTATGTACTTGTAGTGGCAGAATCTGATATACTCGTAGTTGGCGGTGAATGTGTTAAATTACACCCATATCATGGCGTTGAATGCTGTGGCCAAATTAGAAAACCGTATATTTTTTATTTTTCTAGCATCGCAAATCAATGTTGAGATAAGCTCAAGGAGATTTCTCAATAAGCATCATATTTGAGTGAAAGCCTATCTAATTTGCAAGAATTCATGGACTTTCAATACTTTCGGTAATTTGCTCTCATTTTTCTACCTAAAAAAAAATGTTCCTGTGCCGAATAGTGGTATTGACCGAATTAGTGCCTACATCAAGAACAGTGCAATTGTTAATTTGTGCAATTATTTCATTCAGCATGAATGTACATTTTTACATTGGAGTTTCAATCATTTCATTTTGTCGATATACATACATGTATAATATCAAATGCCCATGAGAAAAATATTGCTCAATTCCATTTAATAATGGCTAAACTGCAGTAGTATATGGTCAAAATGCACTCTAACCCAGTACAGACATTTGATCGAACTGTGCAACTCAAAACCAGTGTCCAACAGAACCATACACATACCTAAAAGCTGGAGAAACAACCCAGCAATGAAATTCTCGTTACCTTACATTACCTTTCACTGCGCGGAGTTCGACAAACATCAGGTGCAAGGTTATATCAGCGAGCCACTTCTGACTGTCAAGTGGCTCACTGAGATAATTGAGAGATGGGGAAGGGGGAAAAACTATGGCAGCCGGTGAAGTGGCAGGAAGAACGTTCTTTTACCCTGACACTAACCTGATGTTGACATATCAAGTGTGTGCCAGAAAACACTGAAGGGAATCATTTCCAGATTCTGTGGCTCTGTACAGGTGAAACTGATTCTTTCCAAAAAACAGATGGGGATATTATACATTTTTTTTTTTTTTGCAATTTATTATTTACTCGCATGAAACTGTCCTACAGATGGACGACGGAAAGTCAGAAAAAATAGGTCCTCTCACTGAGTTTCAAGAGGCTTCTGCTTTATGACCCCATGCATGTGTGGAATTAAGTTTGATGGTCCTAGGTATATTCACTCAAAACATGTGGTGGCAACAAGCAGTAGGTGACATATCGACTCATTTTGACCTGGTGACCTGGAAATTACACGTCAATCTGGCTGATTTTCACTAGGCTTCTGCTCTGTGACCAGATGTGAGGTAAGTTTCAGGCTCCTTTAGAAGCATATTCATTCTTGAGATATAGTGGTAACAAGAAAACAGAGATGGTCGGATGGAGGAATGGATGTACATGACGACAAAATATCCCAATGCTATTTTGGTCGAGAAATAATATTAGTGCTTTCATCTTTAGCTTTCTGAATATTGTTCCGGTAATTTGTCCTGGCTCCTTCAAACACCACAAATACAAGTTTACAGTAAATATTTTATATGCCCATTACACAACGGCAGTTTATTTTGTCAGGGTACTTTATCGCAACAGCGACTGTGCTTGCTAGTGCTCACTGGTCATTACTGCTGAAATCGTCCTTCCGACATGGCGCCTGGGGCATCACATTGTCTTTTATATTTGGATAGAACATATAATATCCCAGCATATTATGTCTAGATGATTTAGCAAATAATACGGTAGAAAGCTGATCCCAGTGTGAGTGTGCAAGTCATTGAGGTATGGTGGAATCACAGTCTGGTAAGCATCATTCTTGGACCCCAGACAAGCCTCTTTATACCAGCATGCTTTCTTCTCTAAGAGAGTCAATCAGTCGAGTATGCTGACTTTGCGCACAGCCGACACCCATCAAAGCCAGTCCCAGGCCCTTCAGCTATACCTCCCACCAAATTACCTCTGCTTAGACAATGGTAAGAGGGACGCATATGCTATATGTAAGAATTCTTTTTTTTTAGTTAAGTTTTATGGCAGTTCAAGGCATTTCTGCAAGCTAGGCTGTTTCATGTATTTTTTCTCTAATCCCAGAAATGAAGAATCAAACCTTGGATAACAGAAGAGAAAATTGATCCTTTTATCCCTAACACTTTCCCCCTATCATGATCCATATTTCACTAAAAAGGAATAGCTCTTCTATATCTTAGGCCAAACCAAGTTGATAAGCTTGTTCTCAGGAAATCCTGCATCATTCTTAAATGTGGATGTCACCTCATTATATTATAGTCTTCGTGGAAGTGAGTGAGTCAGCTAGGGTTTAATGTCGCGTTCAGCGCTATTTCGGCCATATAGCAACGATATAACTAACTACAATACGATTAGCTGGACATGTGTGACTATCCATGTACAGTCATCATGTAGAGGAAAGAAACGAAAAACCTGAAACATTTTACCCAGTCAATCATGATTGCTCAGTAAACAATAATTTTGCTCAACTGTCGTGAGTAAATTATCTCCCCTTTCAAGATCGAGGACATACTCGCAGACAACAGAGTGCTTACTGGCCGCTAAATGCTAAGCGCTCATGTGAGACAGCACACGCAGAAAATCAAGAGCCTGATGTATGAACATAAGTATGTTGGTATTAAATGCCAAAAAGAAATTCTAAAACTATGGGCAATATGTGAAATTTCACAGACTGAAACAATCAAACAACTTGTGGAATTTCACAGAACTGCTAAAAGAGTTACGGTACCTGTTTGAAAATGTCCTGAAGTTACAATACTGGCAGTGTGACTAACGTCACAGGACCCACAAATTAGGGTAGGCATTAGGGCTCCGACGCGCACTGAACTCTTGGAAATCCCCCTGCCCCAAGTTGAAATCCTGCCCATATTAAGATGGGCACAGCCCAAGTCGGAATCGCCAAGAAATTTTCATCAAAAATCACCAGAAATTCTCATCAAAAGTAGGTCAGCTCAGAACTTGCTGGTAACAGTCCCCTAATACACCTTCGTGCAAAAAATCAAGGTTCTAATGTCAACGGTTCTCCTTATTTTGCCGACGAAAGGATTCGGATGGACTCACTCACTGACTGACTGACTGACTACCGGACAATTTGCTGATGGTAGCCTACTTCGTAGGAAAAAAATAAATATGAAAAGCCGCTCACCCAACCCATTTTGAAATAAAATTGTCAAAGAACCAAAATATCCACTTTGATAGGCCCTATGATCTTATGATGTCCCCCTTGGACCATTGTAGCTCTCAGTGTGAAGGAAATATAATTGAAATTGCTGTCAGAACCCGATGTTCAACAAGCCTCATTGACTTCATGCTTTATGCCGCATCAGCAGCCAGTAAAGCATGGCGGACCGGATCAAGCTATCCTATCTCAACATCCCAGACTGGGATACAGGACTCTTTACCCACACTTATCCTTTGATTTTCCCTCCAACTGTTATGTTATCATATGGTCTGCTGGGTTCTCTACACAATTATGGATGCCATATTCAGCAATACACTATCTGCTTTCAGCCGTGATCAAAACTCCACAGCCAGTCAGGCAATCCCCACTCTAAATTCATGCAGACCAGTTCAAAACTGGAAGACTTGTCCCTTTTAATATTTAAATCCAATACACATGCTTTGAGTTAAAGTGCAAGGTCAAAGAAATTGGAGCTCTTCTGTGCGGGGAGATTAATTTAGTGCATACACAGAGGTTTTGGTAGGGCCAGGAATACCAGTCAGAGATATCAAAATGTATGATCCTGTATTACTGGTTAATGTATGACCCTGTATTACTGGTTAATGTATGACCCTGTATTACTGGTTAATGTATGACCCTGTATTACTGGTTAATGTATGACCCTGTATTACTGGCATGTATGACCCTGTATTACTGGTTAATGTATGACCCTGTATTACTGGTTAATGTATGACCCTGTATTACTGGTTAATGTATGACCCTGTATTACTGGTTAATGTATGACCCTGTATTACTGGTTTCAAATCTGTGGCAAAAATGTACTGGATCTGGACCAGTGTGCATTTGTCTTTATTTATAAACTAAATTTAGCGTACTTGTTTCATAATTATGTACAACGGGAAAGTTTTTTCATAACTTTCTAGGCATTTGCGTACACTTCTCCATCCATAAGATGGCTTGCGAATCGTGTGTCTCCATTATTGCGGAGCGATATTCGGTACTTTACCGGATTCTGTTCGGCCTTCATCCGGCGGAGAACAGACTCGAGAAATCCGATAAATTACAGGCTTTCATACCACTTCGGAAACAGATATTGCCTGGGCTTACAAAAGATATAGGTATGAATAACTTTTGTATCACCCAAGAGGCTTTGTAGATCTGTAATTTTGAACAAGTAAGTCAGCACATGACTCGAAAATGGCGGGTTACGTTGGGGTTACGTCGGCAGACTTCAGCTGATTGGCTGACAAAGTCACGTGGTATTGATTTCAGGAAATTCCCTCTTGCAGTTGCCGTAAGTAGGCTGAGAATGGATACACACGATCCCAGGGTCAGTCTTACCGCGTATAGATGACCCAGATGGTTACAGGTTGCTTTCTAGGCAGTCTGGCCCTACCATAGGTCATGTGACACAGCTATTTGTCACTTCAAATATGGAGAGTTCCACTGTATTCACCATCTCAAAACTTGGAGTATTGTGGAACTTATATACCATGTTCCCCACCAAAATTGTCCTATATATCCCACAAAGAACAAATTACAATGCTAAGTCTGCTCAAAATTTGCATTGGGATAATGGAGAAAATTATTAACATGATTATTGATCATGACAATTTAGCCTAGTAAATGGAATGGTGAATGATCACAGGGAATATATGCTTTTTTGATGAGCACATTACTCGCAGATCGGACGAGATAGTACATGTACCTGGAGGCAGGGGCATTAACTCTCTAGGAGTTATCTATTCTTTCAGTGGTGCCCTCCTGACAGGGGAAGTAACTCTCCAGAAGAAAGAGAGAATTAGATTTAACGTCTACAGGAGGGGACTATTGTCACAGGTGTGCAGGTTGTAGTATGACAATTACAGTTGCTTTCAAGTTACATATTGTACTAAATGTATCATGACTTGTTCCCTCAGGATCCAACTCTCTATAAAAGTGGGGACTTTCTCCACTACATATATGTATGATGAAGTCCCACCACCATATCAATTTACATTGCATAAGAATCCTTGTGACTGTCCATTTTTAGTTTCATTGAGTCGACAATGATCGACCGATTGCCTCGGTAATTTCTACTCACCACAAACATCACATATGCACATACAGAAAAGCCAGTGTGACAAGCAAAACATTACCGATACGTCGAACTTTTGGAATCAACAGGAAAGTCACTCATAAACAGGCAATGCAAACTGATAAAAGGATGGCCCAGCTTTTATCGCATATATACGTCGTAGTAGAGAAAGGCCCCACATTGGGAACTATCGCCTTCAGAGAGCACTTGATAGGATAGGAACAAGCAAAAAGGCTGGACAGAATAAGATGAAGAATGGTGCTTGCATTCAGGTTTTGATCAGTTCAAAGCATCCATTTATCTTGTTGTGGGAAGGGGTGGGGAGTGACCTGGTAATGCCTAAATTGTGTTTTCCTATGTTATAAATACATATAAAGTAATTGTATGCAGAGGCTGTATGCTGATGATATTAAAAAACATATGCTATATTGTGTTTTGTATTTCTCATCAAGCGTCGATGCTCATTATATAAATGTGTTTGGGTTTTTTCGATAGAACAAGCCCATTGGGGTTTCATTCCCGCCAAATTATATACACTACAAACAAGATGAGCCATATTTAACAATATTTGAGACAAACTGCAATGAATTGAGCCAATTTGGGACAAACTGCAATGCACTGAGCCAAAATTCGTTGCAGTTTGTCCCAAATATTGTTAAATATGGCTCATCTTGTTTGTAGTGTGTAATCAGCAAAATTTAAGAATATTTTTTTATGACTCTTTTATTTTGAATGCCATTGATGTACATGTGCGATGTTTCAATATTGGTGAATAAGTTCAAGTCAAATTCAAATGATATCCAGTGCTGGCCGTGAGGAAAATGCAGGAGAGCTATCCATCACTCACCTCAACATGAGGCTTTGACCCCTCAGCACAATATGTCCAGCGAATAACAGGTTGACATAAAAATCTGCTGAATTCTGTCAAATTTATTTACCCACATATGTACATGTATTAATGTTGATTCAAGAGAATACTCAACGATTAGTATTTGCTAGTACCGGCTTCAGTCATCAATCCTGTGAAGGGATATCGATCCAAGACTGTGTGGATCGATACCTCAAGAAAAGTTAGTAAAGATCTGGTGAATAGTTCTTCATAGATGAAGATCTATTCCAGGGAAGAGTTGAGTGTGTGTGTGTAGTACTCAACATCTCTGGGTTACTAGGGATATTCACTGTGAGTATCAGAGCTGTCAGTCAAATTGTAACTGAGATCTAGCCCGGACAAAAGTTAGTGACGGAAAATTCCAAAGGGCCATAACTCTGTACAGAAATGACGTAACACGAAATAAACATGACAGTGCACATCTCTGGGATACTAGGGATATTCACTGTGAGTATCAGAGCTGTCAGTCAAATAGTAACTGAGATCTAGCCCGGACAAAAGTTAGTGACGCGAAATTTCAAAGGGCCATAACTCTGTAAAGAAATGACGTAACACAGAATAAACATGACAGTGCACATCTCTGGGATACTAGGGATATTCACTGTGAGTATCAGAACTGTCAGTCAAATAGTAACTGAGATCTAGCCCGGACAAAAAATTGTTGACAGACGGCCGGCCGTCCGACCAGACGTACATGTTTGCCGATTGCAAGACCCTGTAGCCCGATGGGCTGAGGGGTAAAAACGCAAACTGAATGATATTTTTGCCAAACAGAGTGCTAAAATAGGATATATTAAACACCTTTACTAAGGCTGTATCAGTTAAGTAGTAAATAGTAATCCAGGGTCGTAATAAACTGGAATAACACGAAATAAACATTATAGTGCACATCTGTCCATAACTCTGTAAAGAAATAACGTAACACGAAATAAACATGACGGTGCACATCTCTGGGTTACTAGGGATATTCACTGTGAGTATCAGAGCTGTCAGTCAAATTGTAACTGAGATCTGGCCCGGACAAAAGTTAGTGACGGAAAATTTCAAAGGGCCATAACTCTGTACAGAAATGACGTAACACGAAATAAACATGACAGTGCACATGTCTGGGATACTAAGGATATTCACTGTGAGTATCAGAGCTGTCCGTCAAATAGTAACTGAGATCTAGCCCGGACAAAAGTTAGTGACGCAAAATTTCAAAGGGCCATAACTCTGTAAAGAAATGACGTAACGCGAAATAAACATGACAGTGCACATGTCTGGGATACTAGGGATATTCACTGTGAGTATCAGAGCTGTCAGTCAAATAGTAACTGAGATCTAGCCCGGACAAAAGTTAGTGACGCGAAATTTCAAAGGGCCATAACTCGGTAAAGAAATGACGTAACACGGAATAAACATGACAGTGCACATCTCTGGGATACTAGGGATATTCACTGTGAGTATCAGAACTGTCAGTCAAATAGTAACTGAGATCTAGCCCGGACAAAAAATTGTTGACAGACGGCCGTCCATCCGTCCGGCCGACCAGACGTACATGCCAACGACAAGACCCTACAGCCCTATGGGCTGAGGGGTAAAAAGCTGTAAGGCGAGTATGGGCGAGTGACCGTCACTCTCCTTGGGAAATGTTTAGGCGAGTGACTCCAAATTATACTGCCAAATTAAGACTCCAGGAGCCAGGAAAATATTTTCTTATTATCGGTGAAATGAGAATACATCACTTTTGTAGCTCTGTGTTTATTAGGTTTTTCTTAAGTAATTGACATTTTAGATTTATAAATAACAAATTAAAGTGAAAACACTGACTACAGAAACTATTTGCAAAGTCTGCTCACTGATTTTTCTCAAAGTCCGCTTCCGGATCTTTCACAAATCCGCAATTTGGTGAATTTGTATAACCATGTGCTCTCTGTGATTGATGACTGCAAACGATGTTTTTTGAGACTGGCAATTGAAAAGTTGCTGACCAGAACACAATAAAACTGACACCAGTATAAAGCAAAGCCAAAGGATATGAAGTAATATACAAGAGCTTATTGCGGCCAGAGTAACTGTGCAAATAGCACAAAACTTCACCATGAGGCAAGTGTAGATTTACAACAACAACAACATACCCGGAGTTTTAGTTTCGGAATGAAACATGACAACTGACACGCTTGTGACCAAGTCACTGCAAGCCTGGAAATAATTTTTTCATTGGTGCCCCGACACTTTGATGCCTGACATTTGGAATTTGGTGCCTGACAAAGGTATCGGGCCTTGTTAAGACTATTTCGTAATCAGCACTACAAATGATAACCTACTACAGCTTACAACTGTACTATGATCAAGAATAATTCCTTATAATTATTATGATCAGCTAAAATGAAATAAATTTGACCGCATGATTAACTTTTTCGAAATTTCTGTATTCAAGATGTGTTTTTGCTGAAAAAAACCCTCGAAATTTCTTTTCAACAGTACCTCCAAGGATATCCACAGCCTTTATATCAAGCTGACATTTGTTATGTAACATGTATGGGCACCCAAAATGAATGCACAAAAAAATAATTATACTTTCAATATTTCTTGGAAAAAAACAAACAAAAACCCAATGTCCATCAGGTCTTCTGTTTGTAAAAATCCAAGCAAGTAAAACTATGCCTCCCAGATATAATTAGGAGAATCAACCACTCAAGATTGCCATTTTATAACCTTGCAAATGGTCATTTTTCATTGAGAGGCGATCGTTGATGTTGTTGTTGTTGCAAATGTCAATTTCTGAGTGTAAACTCGTTTTGCCCGCAGTTTTGCAGTTCAACAATAATTGCAGCCAAAAGAAATCTTACATTTTGTGTACATCAATGTCTAGTGTACCAGTTTTGTCCAGTTTCGGGTGGTAGGTAGCTGTAAAATATCAGATCAGAATCGCTTAATTTGACATGCCCGCTCGCAGAACGATCCTGCCAAAGGGAATCCCAGTTCGAGGATTTCCCCACAATAATGATGACGTCAGCAATTTTGCGAACATGGCGTTCGGCGACAATGGAAAGCATGGTCGAGCAGGGACTTTGACTAGCCGTTGCAAGTTTGACGAATAAAACGGATATTTTTCAGGTTTGAAATAGCATGAACATCCTCCGCTCTAAAACAGTGGAAAACTGTCGACAGTTAAATTTTCCAGTATAAAATGTCACCGGACAAAACGACCGGGTCCGAGTGATTTGTGCCTGCCAACGCTCCATTCGGTGTCGGACATTGTCCGTGACCGGCCCGTTATTTCCAGGCTTGCACTGGACCTTGATAGATTAGGTCTCCCTAATCTGTAATTGGACATTCTTCTAAACAATATTTTGGTAGTGAAAATGGTTCACATTTGGACTTTGACTAAAAAATTTTGCACAAATTATGGTGAGTGCTTCAATACTCGCCATAATCGGAATTTAGGCAAGCATGAGGCGCGCGCGAGCGACTGCTCGCCTCTCACGGCCAGCACTGATATCTAGAAACAAGATGTTGTCTTGACTTTGTCTGCAAAGCAGGCTATTTCTCCTCTAGTTACATAGAATTCATAGTACCCAAACTATAGCCCATTTCAGGAAAAAAATTAACATCGCCTATATTCTACTGTGCACAAGATATACTCCATTTCAATGGAAATCAGAGTAAGGACTAAGGTACACACAATTTCCCCCAGACTACAGTTTATTTCAGGCAAGGAGTATTCATATCTTTGTACTGCAGAGTAGAATGACAGGATCATGACGGGGAGTCCAAAGAACACACTATTTTTTGCAGAAGCAAACAGGCGAAAATGAAAGGTAGTAGAATCAAACAAACTGATGAATTGAATCTACATGTAAATGGAATAGAAACATTAAATATTTGAATAATATTAATATGCACTTAGAAAACTAAGTACCGTACATGTGTATATACAGTATACACTATATATTTGGACTGAATTTTGAATTGGTTTGCTCATTAAGAACATATAAGTTTCTCAAGGTAACTTTCATTCATAACCATGTATATAGTTGAAAACTGGAATAGAATGAAGAGTCTCTTGAAACGGCAAGGCCAAAAACAGGTATGCTCTGTGACACTTAACTTGGAGAAGGGCCGAATAAGAAAAGCGGTATGTGTGTCGATACTCGAGACAAGAGGAGAGCACAAAGCTCGGAACAGTTGAAAAGATCAGACTCGGGTATATGTAGCTATTCTTTCAGAACCACAAAAGAGCAGATCTTGAACAAGGGTGTACAAATTTTACAATTTTCAGAACTGTTGATCTTCAAACTATGGACGTGTTTGTTCGGGCTTCCGATTCATTTACCTACAATTACAGATAATCCACAGCCCTACGAGGCATCTGGCCCGCCGCGGACAAGACGGCAGCCCCCGTATTTGTCTTCGACTCTAGCCTATTACCCAAACCAAACTGATGTCCCCCCATGCGTTTTGTGCTCCGTTGTTTACACACAGATCACCTGTATCTACAGAGGACAATGGTCGTCAGAGGATCATTGAGAACTCCACACCTGGGCTTTCAGCGACTACCTCGGGCGGGACTGAGGAAGGCTTTGCCGCGGAAGATACTAAATGATCGATCAAAGGATTTAATATGTCAACACAGTACATACAAGTGCTGGTAAATGCTCCCTTGAAACTATTTGTCAAAACCAGCCAAAGCATCAGACAATATCTTTCAAAAAGAAATAAAAAGATATAAAAAAGCCGACAGAAGGAGAGGGGGAACATGGTATATATTAGCTTACAGTGACTACTGTAAACCGCCCCAGAAAGAGATAGATAGAGAGAGAGCTCTCACATACAAGATTCCAGTTTCCTGTTTAAGAAAGCTATCGGATGTTTAACAAATGTATAAAAAATTATATTTCAGAAAATATGATACTCCCAACAAGATTGATTACTCTCTCAGCAATGGGTTAATGCTAGAGAAAATTTATTAATAGTTTCTGTATCACGTCCACATCACATTAATTTTGGCAAGAAGAAATATCCATTTCCACCTGTTGGGGATAATTAATTATCCAGTGACCCAAGTCAAATATTTCCCATTCACAGGTCCCTCAGCTCAGTAAAGCTAACTTTATTCTTACTTTGACTGAACCCTAAGCTCAGTAAACTGTAACTTTATTCTTACTTTAACTGAACCCTCAGCTCAGTAAAACTGTAACTTTATTTTTACTTTGACTGAACACGCAGCTCAGTAAAACTGTAACTTTATTCTTACTTTGACTGAACCCTCAGCTCAGTAAGACTAACTTTATTCTTACTTTGACTGAACCCTCAGCTCAGTAAACGGTAACTTTATTCTTAATTTGACTTGAGCCGCAGCGCAGTAAAACTGTAACTTTATTTTTACTTTGAGTGAAACCTCAGCTCAGTAAAACTGTAACACAATTCTTACTTTGACTGAACCAATCAGCTCAGTAAAACTGTAACTTCATTCTTACTTTGACTGAACCCTCAGCTCAGTAAAACTGTAACTTCATTCTTACTTTGACTGAACCCTCAGCTCAGTAAAACTGTAACTTTATTCTTACTTTCACTGAACCCTCAGCTCAGTAAAACTGTAACTTCATTCTTACTTTCACTGAACCCTCAGCTCAGTAAGCTGCAATCTGACTGAACACGCAGCTCAGTAAAACTGTAACTTTATTCTTACTTTAACTGAACCCTCAGCTCAGTAAAACTGTAACTTCATTCTTACTTTGACTGAACCCTCAGTTCAGTAAAACTGTAACACAATTCTTTCTTTGACTGAACCCTCAGTTCAGTAAAACTGTAACACAATTCTTACTTTGACTGAACCCTCAGCTCAGTAAAACTAACTTTATTCATACTTTAACTGAACCCTCAGCTCAGTAAAACTGGAACTTTATTCTTACTTTGACTGAACCCTCAGCTCAGTAAAACTGTAACACAATTCTTAATTGACTGAACCCTCAGCTCAGTAGAACTGCAACTGCATGCTTGCTCTGACAACAATTAGTGAATTGTAAGGCATGCATGTATTCACCACAGAAGAGCTGGGTTCAACACAAGGCACAATATTATAGACATGCTATGTACTAAGTACATGCAACTGCATTTATTCAGGTGTAACATACATCCACCGGTTACTTGTAGAAGTAGGCCAGTGCACATCTACTACATACAATATATCTTCTGCCCAAGTTTCAGAATATTAAAAGCAGCAAATTTGCCGCACTAATGAATGCTATGTCTGATCGAAAAAGGGAGAATTTGTCATGCAGAAGAAAAAGTAGGCCAGAGACTACATTCATACATTACTGACCAAAAATGAGATTGCTATATTGCCCACTCACCCCAAATTAGAAAAGGAGGGGGGAAGAAGATGCATAATGAGTCTATCAGAATCATTTCCATCTTGATTACACTATAAATACAGCAGCTAGGCTCAGTTTAATTCTTTGCCATTTGATGCCCCTTTCTAAACCATACAGACTTTTCTTGGCTGCCCCATACACCTTTTTGGTGATCACCTGTAAATTGTCAGGTACAAATCTATTGGAGGGCTGGGGAGTGGGGTCAAGGGTTAATTAATTTTTTTAATTACTTTTACAGTGACCAATAATTTAGAATGTTTAATACATGTATATCCTGAATTTTTTTTTATTGAATGACGTTAATTAATTACATGGCATCAAATGGCGTCATCATAGACTAGGACGGGGTGTCAAATGGCATCACCATGGGTAATGTACCGTAGTAAGCATCCATGGGGTATCTCTATATTCCCATTTCTGCAAAGTATTTGGATATTCTCCAAGACTGAAAGAGAGATGCCAAACATTCTAGGCTGTCAAAATTAAAAGCATTTAACTGAGGGAGAGTATAGATTGAGTTAGATGGGAGGAGGTCAAGTGGTTCTTGTAGTGGAGTCAACTCAGGATACCTATAGATTACCCTAAACCAGGCAAGACAGGCTCAAACATAGCATGGTGTACCTTTTAATAATGTGCTTATACCAGCGACTGATAAACAAGTGCCTATCAAAATCCTGTTAAAATGGCCATGTGACTTTACTCAGGGTTTCGCAGCGATCTGGCATTTGTTAGTAGCACAGGATGTTTATCAGAGGTATTGGAGAGGAAGAGAAAAAATTTATAATTTGAAAATTGTGTTGTGCTTGTCAAATGATTGGGCTGATAAACGTAGAGCCAAACTGCCTACTTACCTCGCCGTGTCTGATTGGTCGAAAGAGTCCCCGGAACACTACCATGCGATACAACGTTTCCGCGGCCTGGGAAAGGAAATCAGAAACAGGCGGGGCCTGAGTAATAAAATTATAGAATTTACCGTCATATATTAAGGCGGGGGATCAAGAAAAATGACAGGCCCAGGTCCATGTATACAACGTACACACTGAATAATTTCACATTAATCATAGGGGGTAAAAGACAGGCTTGGTAAACAATAGAATAACATGGGGACAATATTGAAAGGCTGGATATAGACCCTGACAGACAGAAAGTGTTAGAATGGGATTTTAGTGTAAACAGACCCCTGCCATATCCATTGAGGCACCTGCCCTGTCTGCCAGTGTATTGGAGACATCCAGCAGACTTCGTCAAACTTCAAATTCTCTGAGGTCGCCTGGAGCCCATGTACAGTGTTAGAGTTTAATTTTCCCTATGACAGTTTTCACTCTGTTTGTCTATTCAAATCAAACAAGTCAACCAAACAACTCCATCAATGATCCCCTTCTTTCCGAACTTTGACTAAGGGGATACCCCTGGTGAACAAACACCAAGACAATCTATCTTCTTTTTTTCAGCCTGCTATGCAGGACATAAAATAAATAATGACATTTGATACATAACTTTGTATCTCTCCCCCCCCCCCCCCACCCATTCACAGGAGGTATATCCTAGGGAATATACATGTATATCATTACACAGGTCAGAGAGATCTACCTCTCTAAAATGGAGGCCAAGAAAGTCATTTTTGTTCATAACTTTTGATTTATTCATTATAACATTCCCAAATCTTCAGGCGACTTAGCCTACAGTAATGCTTCTAATAATTCAATTCCCCCATCAAAATTCAATCACCCCCTCATTTTGGGAAAAAATTCAATCAGTGGTTCTAATAACTTTGATCTCTCTCTGAAATCATTGAAACAATGAAAAAATAATGATTTTATCAATGATATCGAACCATAATCTGTCCACTTCCTGTTCTAATAATTTTGATCACCCCCAGATTTTATGGTGGGAAACTTCACTTCCTGTTATTGAATTATTAGAGGGATTACCGTATACATGTCCATTATGTCGCCTTTGATGGATGTCCATATATATGAAGTAGTTTGATATATTTTTGACCTTATTGGGCAAAAATGACCTTTTTTACCTCCATTTTAGAGAGCAACCTGTAGTTGTTGAATGTATATGTAGGTTTATACAACCCAGAACAAATTTACAAGTGTATTCACTGAGTGAAACTGAAAGCATGTCTTCATTCATCTTCGCAAACCCAGGCAAATCTGATCGATACACTGGCTTGCGAGGATGGTCTTCAATCGGTTGGCATGATTAAACTGTTCTCATAGTCTACAATCCAGTCATATCATTCACGAAGCACATGTGTAAATAATCCTGTTAGTCTGCTATAATAAAAGAAAGGAATATATGGCAGTCAAACCTTGGAGATCACCAAGAGAATTCTTAGACAGCTTGGCTAATCTTCAGGTGTGTCAAGTTACAATGCTATTTTAAAGTATACTGGGGTGTGGATCATTATTGTAAACACCACCACCAATGCTATCTTTTTGTCAACCACAATGTCAGTGGTGTCAACTTAGATGCACAACCACAACAACATAATTCATGACACGACATTACAACTTGGCACAACATATTTTTGATCATTTGTACCAAAATTATAGATTTAGTCACTTTTGCCAAATGTTTTGACTGCAGTTTGTTGTGGTGCAAAGCTGTTTGTTGAAAATGAGAAGCAAATGAAATCTAATTATCTTGGTACAAATAATCAACATTTTCCATCAAACTATTTTATTTGTGGTGTTTCAGGGAGTTTAAAAGTTGTTTGTCTTTACTTTGTTGTACAAGTTGTGTTTACTTTGTGGTAAAATGTGGTAATTAACCACACTCGCCCCCCACTTGACCTCACTTACCCAAGGGATCATGGGATTTATTGGAAAGGTCTATACATGGACACAGCAGGGACATTTTTCCCAACATGATGGGAGTATGGAACCATGCAACATATCATTGCATGGAAACTGGGTGATAGACACCTCTTGGGTGTATGGAGATACTGAAGGTTTATATAAACTCTGCCTTGCCCTCCAGGAAAGTTCACTTCAAACTCAACTGTATGGAAATCCTAATCTTGAACAGGAGATGTAAACAGTTTATGTGCCACTGAGAAATACCAGTCTATACCATCAACATAACACTGGGGGATGGGTGGGCAAAACAGGCCAGTATTGTACCCCAGACTGTAGATTTGATGGATATCAACCCCAAAAATCTGTAAACAGGCAGTCACACTGATTGCTGAGCCATATTTTATACAGGTCAGAAGTTTATACACATGTCAATGGTGCAGACAAAAGAATGTAGAATGTCAATGACAAATGTGCCACGTGTCTCGGGTTACGTAGTTTTAATACGAGGCTGGAATAGTTCAGAACATATTATACCATTTTTATTTAAATATGAAAAATAGAACAGGTTGATTTATTAGTCATACACTTTATTTTGTCATTATTATAATTAAAATAAGCTGCATTCAAAATACACAGAATCTAACAATACTGAGAACATGAGATTGATCCAATCAAAACCCCTCGGCTTTCCCCAGTGATTGAGACCCATGTGTAGTGGGAATTGGGGAAGAGATAGTCCTATGTGGGATGATCAAGATATACTGGTAGTTGGTTACATTCAGGCATATAGGACAGAAATAGAAAAATTATATATCTGTAAAGGGGCATAACTTTGTAAACTATGGGTCGAGGGGTGCCACTTTCAATAGGCGTCTGATTTAGCACTCTGTAAAATAAGAACCGAGACAAATAAGCTGTACCAAACACGGATCTGCAGGTATAACTTGCACATTCAGCTACAGATAACAAAATCGGAGATTATTATATCCGAAATGGGCATAACTCCATAAGCAAAGGCAAGTAATCCTTTGTTGGCTTGTAGAATACAATAATAAGTTTCCAAAATATAGTAGCTATACCGAACACAGTTCTGCAGATATAGTTGGTTTCATTCAGGCATATAGACAGAAATAGAAATTAATATATCAGTAAAGGGGATTAACTCTGTAAAGTATGGGCCGAGGGGCGCCACTTTCGACAGTCGTCTGACTTAGCACTACTGTAAAATAAGAACCGAGACGAATAAGCTGTACCGAATACGGATCTGCAGATATAACTTGTACATTCAACTACAGATAGCAAAATCAGAGATTATTACATCCGAAAGGGGCATAACTCCATAAGCCGAGGCGAGTAATCCTTTGTTGGCTTGTAGAATACAGGAATATAAATACATGTAAGTTTCCAAAATATAGTAGCTATATCGAACACAGTTCTGCAGATATAGTTGGTTACATTCAGGCATATAGGACAGAAATAGAAATTAATAAATCTGTAAAGGTGCAGAACTCTGTAAAATATGGGCCGAGGGGCGCCATTTTCGATAGGCGTCTTGACTTTAAATAAGTGTTGAATATTTGGTGGTTGTGTCTCAAGCGGTTTTGCCTAAAATGCGGTAACGGACGGACAGACGTACATGGCGACGACGATACCCCGAGGCCAAAATGGCCGAGGGGTAAAAAGGAGAAAGGGATGGAATACCCGACTTCACAGTGCCAAATTTACAACACCACCACGATGTTATGCGCACTGCATTGTGGTCTAGGAGAGTTGAATGCACTGCATGGTGGTCTACATGTAGGTGAGGTAATGATTTCACTTCCGGTTTCGATAGTTTAACATGGAAGGCCCAGTGTACAGACTCTTCGATTAGTGATTTTACTAAAACTGCTTGGCAAATCATTATGAAACTCGAAAAATCAACGTAAAGCAAACCAGCAAATGTCAATTTTTCAATCATATATATTGTGAGAGATAAAAGTCCGCTAAAACCTGTGTAATCCGACCATGCGTTGGACCAGTTTATAGTGTCAGCTTTGACAGGGTTCAGGTTTATCAAGGTTCCAAATACTTTAAATTTAAGTATTGGGACCATGGATAATGTGGTATTTAGAAGTTGATCAGCGTCGGTATTCACTATAAAACATGCTATACTTGAAACATTATGGTCTAATCTTAATGCAAACTAGATTAGAGAAATTCTCATGGTACTATGTGAACAGTATGAATGAACAGTATTTCTTGCCTGGAGTGACTGTGTAAAAGAAACTCCAGTACATTAATGGGTATAATCCAGTTTTGAAACATTTGATTGGGCAACTGAATTTTTCAAAAAGAAATCCAGTATACTTATTGGCTTGTGTAGAAAACTGAAACAACATCTGGCCAATCACAGAGCTT
>JAVTVY010054499.1:0-29154 GCA_036873755.1 Hanleya hanleyi | reverse complement strand
CGCTTCGCATCCTGCCTTCGCACTTCGCATCCTGGCTTCGTGTTTGGACTTCGCGCTTCGCATCCTGCCTTCGTGTTATAAAACCACATACCTGAAACAATGCAGCGATGTCCCTTATCGGCCACCATAGAAATCATAACCAACAGTGAGTCACCAGTTACTGTCAAGCCGTCTGCCGATACTCGCCGTGACATGGAAACATTTTTTCAAACATACCGTTTGATGACGACATCACACTCAGCGAAGGTCTTTGCACAATGAGACTGACACAATAAAGTGGGCAATATATTCACTTGTTAAAAAAGTTGTAATCAGTACAACATAAGAATGGCTTGTGTTGTGAAATATCTCCCAGCAATGCCATTTATCAGATGCTGAGTGCAAATCTGATACAACTCAGCGATAAATTATGACTTATTTTCCCTCGACAATGGGGGCTACTGTGGGTAGATCATTCGGTGTTTTGCGGTAACTGGGTTTGACGTCAGTTGGCGGGAGACGCAGTTAGATCGAAAACATCGGCAAAGGAGTCTACTTTGTTGGTTGTTGTTGCCGAACCAGACTCTTAGCCCGAATCGCTTTATCAGACCGAAACAGGCAGGAACGAATAGGATCACATAGGACCTCAGTCGCTCGAGATCTTTCTCTGCACACGGCGTGGGGAATTGAGACAGAGGAAAGAAAAACATTTTATCGAATAAATAATGTGATTTGGAATCTCCAGAACTTTGATAATCAACTATTCACTCATTCCGTTAGACGAAATCTCCTTCCAAACTCCGATTTTGTCATCAACTCGTCAAGTTGCCGCCATTTTCCAGTCTCGTAGAATTATCGTTAAGAGAACGAAATTCCGCGATTGACCTTTCTAATCAAGTTACTCATCCATTTCACCACAGTCAAGCTGGTTCTTCAATATCCAGACAGCTGTATTTAGTCATGTGATCAGAGAGGTCACGATACTAGTACGCACGCGCGCCCAAGTCTCTTAGCGCTGCAATCTTAGAAAAAGGCGGTAAACATCGAAACCGAGCCTTAATTGTGTTTTCTTCGACGCCACTAATTTTTTTGAGTTTTAGTCATGAGAGATTGTACCTGGTCAAAGAAGCTCAGGTCGGTCAAACTGTATCAAATTGGCATATTTTTCTCTCCCGTTTCGTTATTTTCGTCAGCGAAAGATTGCGAAAAGGCACTTTTCGGAAGACCAGCTTTTATCGACACATTTTGACCTACCTCGGCTCTGAGCTGTGATAGGAATGCCACGTCCCTTACCCTATATTCACCTATCACAGCTAGAGTTTCTGAGTTAGAGACGCAGTGAGTCGAGACAGAACGACGGGTTGTAGATTGTGTTGTAATTCAGCATTTTTTGGAGTTTAATACAAGTTTATTTGAGAACAGACTTCTTGGTTAATGTAAACTAACAATTGGTTGCAGCGGAACACTTAGACTGTGAGTCGGACCTAAGCCTTCACGATTTTCTGGACTTTGACGTGAAAAAACACACCAACAACAACAACAACACGACATAAAACTCTGATCTCGTGAGCCGTGGACTTTTTTGATCGTTTATCGAGGGTAAGCTCTATTATACGACTTCAGAACATTATTGCTATAAAAACTTGACTTACTGCATTGAACTAGTATTACCGTAAACTTCCGAACGACTGGAAATAAAATTCAACAGAATAAATATAGCTCTTTCGGACAGATCAAAGAAGCCAATGTTTGATCCCAAGGCGATGTCTTTTCACCAATACTTGGAGGATATCTATGAAATAAAATCATGCGGATTTGAATGGGATGCAAATAAAAATTGCGTCATTTGGCAATAATTCTCCCACCAGGTTGGTGCACAAAGGTGTTTCGCAACATACCTGCTACACAGAAGTTATAATAGTCTTAAACAACAGCTAAGTAAGGAACTTGATAGAACTGATGAAAAACGTCAGAGTGCTCTTCTGATTTTCACCGGATAACTCAGAAACGGAATGAAACAATCGATAAATTTGGACACCCTTTATACCGGAATTTGGAAGAAGCGTATCCTGCTTTCACAAAAGCCAACAAAGAAGATTACAAGTGCTACAGTGTCAGTCGCCCAAACCGGAACATTTTGGCAGACTTATCGACATAGCTCGTCGACTGATTGACACAAAATCGGTGCAAAAATTTCGGAAACAAACGCGCATCTGTCTCGCCCAGACTCTTCGCCGATATCATCGTTAGGAACTGTTTCCACTGCCATTTACCTGGAAAATGACAGATTTCCTTGCCAGTTACATGTGTTGAATGCTACTGAAGATACGTTTATCCTCGGTTGGGAACTTTTTGAGTCAGTTCAAGAAAGTTATTCTGAAGTCGCAAGAAAATGATGTGGAACTTCGTGAGTGCAGGCGGATGGTTCGCCAGCAATGATTCGTGCGATGAAAACCACAGTGATTCCTCCACGTTCCCAGAAGGTTGTTCGTGTGTCGATTACCTGTTCTGATGAGATTATACAACACCCGAAAACTGTATCACGTCGTTTCAAGACACGCATGTTCTTATCCTTCACCCTGAATCCATGAGCAAGAAGTTATATCGTTGCCAAACAGTAGGAAATGCGTACGGGCTGAACGTGAGTCGTTTTTTTTTTAATCAGTAGATGCGCGCATTCTGAGTGTGCGAGGTCCCTGCAAGCTGAAAGATTACCAGTGTACATTGACATTGAAAGATGGTGCTGATCTTAGCAAAGTACGTAGTCCTCGACGCCATTATAACCCACAACTTGACAAGCAGATTGAAGGCCAGATTAGATCTGGCCAGGTCAGATCACACGGTGTGATAGAACCAAGCACATGTGATGTGATATCCCCTCTGGTTCTCGTCAAGAAACCAGACCAAAGTTTTCGGTTTTGTTTGGTTTTCGTACCCTTAATCAGGAACTGACTGATGTAATATTTCCCTTGATGACCACAACCGAGGCACTGATGCAGGTTCAAAACTCAAAGTATTTCACGATACTTGACATGCGATCTACGCTCAGTGTAGTAGAACTTTTCAAAGAGTGTCGCCATTTAACGGGCTTTCAAACTTCGTCAGGAGTGTACCAGTTTTGCCGTTTGTGTTTCGTTGCTCCTCTAATCTTCCAACGTATGATCCATCTCGTACTCTCTGGATTTTTTTCAAGTCGCGTGATGATCGACCTCGATGATTGCTGCATCCACACAGCAGCGACTGCAGAAATGTCTGCAAGATTTGCTACAACGCTTTGAAGACACTGGTATGACACTAAAGAGCGAGAAATGTCATTTTTTATGACAAGTGTCATCTACCTGGAATTCAAGATTTCAGATGAAGGGATCCAACCAGATGACAAAGGATTGACAGCTTTACGCGACTAACCCATTCCTCGTACATGGGAAGAAGTGCGCTCATTCCTTGGACTGTGTGGATACTTTATGCGCTTTATTCCCAACTACAGTGACGTGGCTCTCCCTTTGAGCAAAATAGTGGGATCGAAATGCTACTGGTGGACAGATAGTGCTCAAGCGGCATTTGGCAAGCTACGTTCCGTCCTAGCTTCACCTCCATTATTGAAACACCCAACCTTTGATGCAGATTCCCCGTCGTTCATTGTTCAAGCTGACGTGAGTGGTACAGGACTGGCGGGAGTGCTCTTACAAGCAGATGCAAGGAGCATTCGATATGCTATGCGTGAAAAAGGTTGAACAAAACAGAAAGAACCACTCCACCATTCATCCTGAGGCATTGGCACTGATTTGATCGTCAGGAAGTTTTGAGAGTACCTGTATGGTCGTAAATTTGTGCGTTGAACTGACCATCATCCGCTCACATTCATAAACACTTCCAAATCACCAAAGTTTGCCCGCTGGAACCTAGAACTTGCCGATCTACCAGTACGATATCGAATATTTCAAGGGACAGGACAACACAATCAGTGATGTGCTTAGTTGCGCTTCTATTGAGGACACAGATAACGACTTACCTGTTTTAGCTGTGACACGGTCACAGACGGCTTCCCTAGCCAGGAAGGAGATAATTTGCAATGCCCATGACATAGGCCACTTAGGAGCTACTAGAACTCTAGTTAGCTCGACTGGTTGGAGAGACTGTCAGATTGAAAGAAGTCAAGGAATGGATTTCGAAATGCACTAACTTCCTTGAAGGCCCTCACGTTATGCCCAAATACAAATTTGGTATCACGGAAACGGCTCATCGTCCGTGGGATCTCGTCCATTTTGATTTTGTCGGACCATTGCCAAGAACAGCATTGGGTTATGGGTATATTTTCAACTACAAGGATGATTTGACCCGATTTGTTCTCTCGTGGCGTCTGCGTCCCGCTACGACAACGAGCGCCACGTTGAATTCAGATCGTCTGGTTTTGATATTTGGCCCACCGCAGAAACTTCATTCCGACCGTGCAAAACGTAACATTGGGTGCCATTATACACTGGTGACTCGACCGTATGGCAAGCCGTTTTACTTTTTAGTTAGTAATTGGTGATATCATTAAATATTTGCTGATATCATGAAATGATTTACTGATATCATCAAATATTTGCTGATATCAACAAATATTTGCTGATATCAGCAAATATTTGTTGATATCATCAAATATTTGCTGATATCACCAAATCATTTGATGATATCTGCAACTGATTTGCTGATATCATCAAATGATTTGCTGATATCAGCAAATCATTTGATGATATCATCAAAAACGCTTTATTCAAATGATTTGATGATATCAGCAATTGATTTGCTGATATCAGCAAATGATTTGATGATATCAGCAAATACTTTATATTTGATGATATCATTAAATATGGTGGAAGGTCAAAGTATGAACCATTACATGGAAGGCTCCCTGTTCAGAATGACAATAAACTTCGTCACAGCGCATGTTCCGTTTCACAGGCTCGCTTCACTATTTCTGCCCTCATTAGCGGCGGTTGACCTGTAGGTCCTGACAATTAACCACTGTGGTGGACCTACCTCGCACATGAGTTTCTGTGTACCCCCCCCCCCCCCTCGGGAAGGTCAACATAGATATAACTCAGAATTGAAAAGTGATCGGAATGTTCAACAAATAGCCCTTGAGATCATACTAAATTTACAGGGGTCAATAATGTCACACAATTGTTTCAATCTGTATCGGCTTTAGTACTATTTCATTACAGTACCCACATCATATAAAGACAAAAAAAGCCATATGACTTCATTGAGGCTTGGTTAGTTCTGTCTTTATCATAACAGTCTGGTCCCCTGTTACGGGTCAGTAAAGGGTCATAGAGATTAATTTATTGTTGTATGTGCGGCTATGCCTTATCTTCTGCCCCAAAAGGTAACCAGTGAAGAAGCACGACAATCGGCTCTGCCTTAATATACAATGCTCCATGCTGACCGGCTTTTTCGAAATCATTATCCCCTTTCGCCTCACCCCGGTTATACTCAAATGCAGATCCAATGAATTTGTGTCTACAAGTCAATAACCCGCGATGGAAAAGTTTATCTTCCCTGCTGTATATTTATTTAAATGCCCTTATATACATGATTCTATTTGTCATTTATTAGTAAAGATTGGCGTGAGGTATATGCCATAGGTTTGATAGGTTTTACTGTTATTGGCTGGTTCTTTAAGTACCGTAATATATATTGCATGTGATTTGTCGGTAGTTAACTTTATCACAAGGAATAAATTATCAAACAACAGGATGAGAAGGGAGCAGGCATTAACATTTAGGCTTATTTTTACCTTCCGCCATATTTAATGATATCATCAAATGATTTGCTGATATCAGCAAATCACTCGATTTGATGATATCATCAAATGATTTGGTGATATCATCAAATGATTTGCTGATATCATCAAACCATTTGCTGATATCATCAAATCATTTGGTGATATCAGCAAATCGACTGATTTGGTGATATCAGCAAGTCATTTGATGATATCAGCAAATCATTTGAGGATATCAGCAAATCATTTGAAGATATCAGCAAATATTTAATGATATCAGCAAATGCCGAATAAAAAGTAAAACGGCTTGCCATAGGACCGCAAGCAAACCCAGTAAAGCGATCTCATCATATCTTGGGATCGCTGGTGAAAACTGCAGGTCGAGAAAAGGACTGGTTTCGTAGCTGCACACAATGCTATCGCGAATCGAACAACTGAAATTTATCAGTTTTACGCGATGTTCGGTCGGTCTAGCCCAAATGACCGACTGATTTCTGACACTTTTCCAGGAGGGGAGGAGGAGACGGATCTACGTGAAGTTTGGGACCTCTGCCATGATCAACAGATCGAAGCGAGGGATAAACTACAGGAATTCTCTGATAAATAAGTGGGTCGACCATTCACAGTCAACCAACGTGTCGCACTCAAGGTGCTGAATGGACCTAAATCCCGAAAGAAACATTTCGAATCTGGTTTAACTGTCACAAAGGTCTACGTGACTTTGCTCGCGTGTACAAATGTGACAAAGGTGAAATAATCTTAAATGCAAGACTTCAGTTGTCTCAATTAGTCATGTCTTCATGTTTTGAGCTTTAATACAAGTTTATTTGAGAACAGACAACTTCCTGTTTATTGTAATATCACACTACGTCTGGATTTGTGTTAACAGCAGTCACCTCGTGTGTCTGCAGGCAAAAAGGCGTCAGTAAGTGTAAAAATCAAAAAGCCAAAAATTATCTTTTGACTGGAAATATAACAAGTTGCTCACTGCCCAAGTATTAAGGAAAACAGCACCATTATGCGAATGTTCGTAACTTTAGAACTTGCTGAAGTATGACCTTTATATTTGCAGCTGTATATGCTTAACTATTTCGGTTTGATCACTGCAATATTACTGGAATCTGACTATTTGTAGGTAAAGATACACCACGGATATTTTTGGACTATTATTTTTAATAACCGTTGGCCTCGGTGAAATTTGATAGATCATCATACTTGACTGGGCAGGAAATGGTTTGTGATATATTCCACAATGTTTATAATATACAACACTAAACAATTGTTTTTAAGTTTAAGGAAAAGCTCGGAATCAGCTTGGTTGCCCGCCTCCCATATTCCCTGTGATTTTGTCGGGCGGAATGACCTATTTCTGCCAGACGTGTCGCGGAAAACTGGTATGCTGACTTTTTTTATATCTTTGAGCGAAAAAAAAAACAGACTGCACGTACCTGGTCTGTGTTTTAGTGGTTTGTGTCCCTCAGTCAGACATTGGCCCAACACCAGGCGTGTCTAACACTGTAGACAATTTCAGAACGTGAATCTCAACTTGTGAGCGTGAACGTCGCTTCAAACGCTTTTCTGCCGTGATTTCCTACGTGAAATATGTATCGTGTAGTACTTGTAGTTTAGTAATATATTGCATTGACTACCACATTCTGACCTACAAAAATGTTGGCTGTACCGTACCGACTCATGTCTCCATTATTAGACGTTATGAGTGTAAATGAAGACCTGAATATTACTTCCTAAAAAAACTTGAGTGGACAGTTCCACTTAAGTTTGAGTGAAGTGTACCTGTTCACTCAAACTTGAGTTACTTTTCACTCAACTTGAGTTAAAACCACTGAAGTTCACTCAACTTGAGTGGGATAAATTTCCACTCTTATGCTTGAGTGAATGTCACTCAAGTTGAGTGCATTTAACTCAACTTCAGTGAAAAGTAACTCAAGCTGAGTGAAAATCTCACTCAATCTCACTCAACTATTGAGTGGGATCAATTTCCACTCTTACTTGAGTGAAATTTCACTCAACTTTTTTAGAGAGTACCCTATGTGTGGAGATACCGGGTCTTGTCGATAGATTGATATATGTATGCTGTTTTCCTAATATTCCGAGAAGTAAACGTCAACAAAAATGACTGCAAGCGCAATGTGAAGAATTGTATCGTTTGATTACTACAGAAATATATAAACTTACCCCAAGAAAATAACAGAGATATCGACTCAAACCTCATCGTGAATTCCCCTCGTTCGACTGGTAGATCGACACATAGAGACCGGTGAGTGAGATTTGCTTCCTTGTTACTGAATACGCTCTCATATCAATTAGCCATAATAAATATTAAATATACAAAAGACATACATAAACATTTGGCTAACGATTCATTTGGCGTAAGTGAAAGCTAGATGGGTCAAGTACATAGTTATTCTGCGTATACAGAAAAACAAATGGCGCGAACAATATTATATATTTAGTTCATATCAATACATATGTGTGATATATAGGGTGCGGTATTGATTAGTAATAATGACTGACTAGAGGCGAATAAAATTAGTATTAATTAATATTATTAGATATAAAACATTGGTGACCTATTTTAAAATAGTCCATCAAACCGGCGCGGCGGAAGCAATTCAACATGGGGGGGGGGGGGGGTTTGGAAGAATCAGGGTTGTGATCGCCCTTTCGCGAAACGGGGGATTCGGCGGCCCTCTCCGGGAAATTTGAAAAATTTACGCCTCATTTTACGCACTTTGACGCATTTTCAGAGAAGGTATTCGGGTGGAAAATCTCACAATTTACGCCTTTCTTACTCTTTCAAAGAGACGAAAATAAAACCTTCAAGTATTGGTGTTCAGATGAAATCAACATCTTGCAAGTTTAAGTCAAAGTCAACTTCTGACACCTCAGCAAGAAATGGTCACTTCATCGGTGCGTAAGTTGCGTCATAATTGCCAGGCTTAATTGTTTGAGGTTGTGGGTGCCAAACGCGGAAATAGACTAACACGATAAAACTACCAGACCTACACATTTTACGTACAAATATAATTACATTAAAGAAAATTAAACAAAATTGGATCAGAGAACAAATTTAGATATGAGAGGGACATAGCCAACAAAACCAGGGGGGGGGGGGAGGGCAATATTTACACAGTGCACATGTTTCTTCATTAAATTTCTCTTGTCATAATACTATGTTGGTATACAAATTACTTCTTGGTAGTTTTATGTCATCATATCTTTTGTGTTTCCGCTATATTAGCACATCCGGTCTCTGTTACCCTTACTTCAATATTTGAAGTTGTGTACTAAACCATTGATTGAGTGATCACCAGAACAGGTAATGATATATAGTACCGAGAAAGAATATATATGAGTTACATTTACTCATCTGTCTGCAGACATCAAGAGCCGTTTGAATATCATGTGTCTCCATGGTGTTCAAATGAACAGCCACAATGAAAGCGTATCTGAAATAACACTCTGGAACGACTTAAAGAATAATGGTCAGTGATTAGGATTATGTGTATAGAACATCATCATGTCTTACTGACATTGAAAACTGTTTATAGCTTTTCTATTTTAGAAAACCATCTTGTCTTTTTATTATTTTTATTTCATACACATTTGGAATTTGTGCTGTCATACGAAATGTGCCTTTCGTTTATTAACGCCGAAAATATTTTATGGGCGAGGGTTGAATATTGAATGTCATATCTGACGCTTGCTTTCGAAGTATACTAACAGGACAATATAATGACCGGCTCGTGCATAAGGAGGATTAGGGGACATTCTGACACACTAAATCAACCTACCATTATACATCATCGTCCCCAGAAGTGGTTGTTTGCATAGCAGGCTACATGTGACCTAAAGTTCATGATTATGATAACTAAATGTATATATTTTGAGAGACTATGTTGGAGCGATCTGGCGACAAAAAGCAACCATATAACTCTGCAGGAAGGCATCTAACATCAAATACCGAGACTACGTTGGCTTCTCGGACGTAGCCTTAGTATTTCAGCCGCGCTTTTATTGCTGGTGTTCATGTGGAGACTATGAAGTATTCACACGGCCCTTAGCACCGGCTTAAGTGGATTTAGATACGCTATCTCGGAAGCTGTGTTCCCAGATCAGCTCAGACAGCTCACCTGATGTTAATGGATGAACATCGTGGACGTCTGAGGAAATAAACGCCTCAATATGGGGTAACCTGGTAAATGACAAAAAGGTCAAACGTAAATAATGTGGGAATCGTTATGATGCAAGAATCACCTTTTCCTTTCCCATAGTTGTGGACCGTTTGAAAATTGCAGATGATGGATATTAGTCAAATTTCAATGACCTAAATTTCAGAAAGCTTTTGACATAGATATGTACAATTTTAGGAACCTGCCGAAATCACCATTCCTGAGGATGACATGAATAAATATATGTGGAAATATTGATCTACAGAATTTTTTCTCGCTGATATCGTTATCGAGGTCACTCTCCTCCTGTATATTTTTGCTCGGACAAATGTAAGACAACCGTGAGAACAGGGTAACTCTCACTCATGTTGATTGACTCCTACTTAAATTGAGTGGCATCTACTTAAGTTAAGTGGCTTCTACTCATGTTGAGTGATTTTACTGAAGCGGAGTGCCTTCCACTCAAGTTAAGTGGATTTCACGCAAGTTGAGTGACTTCTACTGAAGTTGAATGACTTCTACTCATGTTGATTTACTTCTACTTAAGTTGGGTGCCTTCCACTCAAGTTGAGTGACTTCCATTCAAGATGAGTGACTTTCACTAAAGGTGTGTGACTTCCACACTAGTTGTGTGACTTCCACACTAGTTGAGTAAGGTTCACTCAAGCTGACTTGAGTGGAATCATCTTCGTTCAGCTTAAGTGATAAATCCACTTAAACGTGAAACCGCTCTGTGGTGGCCTTGTGGTAGGGCACCCGCATCGTAAGTGACAGATCCCAGGTTTGACCCGGGCCGAGTCCCACCAAAGACTCAAAAATAGAACTTGTATCAATAGAACAAAAGTGGGATCATTTTCAACTCTTACGTGAGTGAAATTTGCACCCAGGTTTTAATTAGAGAGTAGGCCTGAATTGAGCGTTGCTATCAACATATTGGTAATAAATAGAAATAAAAAAGTCTCTTTGTTGTAGCTTCTCAAACACTGTCCCATATGGATGTTTGCAATATTTGACAAAAGAATAATAAAGTAATTTTAAGATTTCCAATGGTGGCCACCGTGGGTCTTTCACGTGTCCACACTTTAATACTTCAGCTTCAGCTTAAATTACTTCGGCTTAAATTTCACACCGAAACAGTAAACCTACATATATTTGTCGAGTGACATGTACAGAGGGCGGGCCTCGGGGACTAACAGTCCACCAGCAGAATCCTACCATATAGAGGTAATAAATTGGAGCGATATGCAAGAGGCTTTTCTTGAAGCTCGACTACTTGAAGCTCGAATCCTGAATGACCCAGGGGTACGCAGCGCTGTACCAAACTATTTCAAGTTCACAGAACCTCTTTGCATTTCATATAAGTATACTGAATCTATAGCCACTAAAATTTTCAATCACTCAAATACTGTCAAGGAGTTTCGCTAGAACATAAACTCGTCTGGAGGCTGTAATTGTGATTGTGAATCACCAAACTTTATCTATACACAATGCGAGCATGTTGTGACTGGTGACCTTGATATAGAGCCTGATGGAGACCTAAAAACATACCTGATGAAGGGACCTAAACATAGAGAGCCGGGACAATTAACCTGAACGAGGACCAGAAGATAGTAATGACTGCACTGGAAGAGTATGTTATCGAGTGGTCAAAGCGCGGAAAAGTTGGACCTACAGTACCCGCTGACTGACTGGATCTCATCAAGAAAAAGTGCGTTGAAACACTCCGCGATATTGACAGTAGTACCCTTCCCCAAGTCAACCAAGTACTAAAAACCTCAATTCGCAAGAAATCCTAGTAAATATCTAGAGTAAATTCGTCCTAGTCCCAGCAGAGAAAGCTCCGAATAATATATAATTCATATGTAATATTGCTATTACCAGTAGTCCGGTGGCTTACGGCCAGATTTTCACTTTATCGGGAGAGAGTGGAATAAAGAACCAAATTTGGCACTCCTGTCATCAGAGGAACTGAGAACAATATATTTTGGGGTGCTCTCGATTTCGATGCCCACTAGGCAATATGTGGCCCATTAGGGGCCCGGGATCATTTTGGGCCTATAAATGGCAATTGTTACCCTAGCGATTTTTAAAACATCGCTTATTCGCTATCATCTGGAGTAGAAGCCTGAAACTTTCGACAGTAATAGTGTTGGCAATGGTCTAACGAGAAATGCGAAATTATCCAAGATGGCCGCCATAACGACGTTACGGCTACGTCAGAACCAAAAATAGTTAATATTTGACGAATTTTCAATACGAAATTTTGAATTTTTGTTTTTAATATACAGTAAATATTAAAAAGTGATCGGCTATAACCGACTCAGATGGTTCTGCATTTATGCAATAAATTCGTTAGTTCTACCATACAATGCAGCCCGTGACTGGACTATGCATAACTACCTAGTGAAATGTGTCATTCTAATAGAGCTTTAGACTTCCGTCCACACATTTTTGAGTCTTTTATTCGGGATTCCTGCTGGTAGAGAAACTTTGGCTGATCAAAGAGGGCCAAATCCAATTAAAGAGATTCCGTTTTTCACATGAGCTGAGAAATAGGCAGCTGTAACGGGCGCGCCTTCTGGAGATTGGAACAGGGGGCCTTCGTCGGAGGTGAAATATGTAACCGAAAATAAGCACGGATTGCTCGAACTGGACAATATCTAATACTATGAGTATACGATTATAAAAAAACCAAATGAAATGGTTTATGGGATATGTTGTGTTTGAAGTTGCGGATAATATTATGTATGCCTTGTAACGGGTCAGACTGATGGGAGAAAGAGACATCGTCGTATTCAAGATCATCGCTATTGCTGTCTTGTTCTGAACGAACTGTCAATTCACTGACACGTAAGAATGCGTGAAATGCTATCAGGAACATTGTTCACAAAAGAAAGACATGGATACATTGTGGGGTATAGCACCAAATATGTTATGGAGGATATCCTCATTTATGGGCAGTCTGGTATCCGGCTGACCGTGTAATTTTTACATGCCCGTAAGTAGCCTTTTGGCAAGGAATAACTGAGTAGGGTCGTTTACTGCAGCCAAATTGCACACAAATTTTGCTACTACCGTGTAGAAAATATTCAAACTTAAAAAAAAAATGAAAAGGAAACAATAGCGTAAATTTTTCAATTGGAATTTCATGAAAACTATTTGACATATTTCAAACCTGATGGTATACTTGAGCAAAGACAACCGAAACTAATAAATCGCGTCTCGGTTTTTTAAATGTCTGCCTAGTTTAAATTTTATAGGATTTAAACAAAAATGAATTGACAAAAATCGATTATCTTTTAACTTCCTACATTAAAGTTGAATAATTTAAAACTAAGCCCAACTTATAAAAACTGAGACGCCATTGACTAGCTCGCAACTTAAATAGCAGGCAGGCAAAATTTTATAAGCGTAGCCTAAATACTTTTGGGAAATACTAGGTGAACACTTGAATTTTGACCAAAAAAGACCGAAATGCTAGAAATCGGGCAAAAACGGTCCGGCTATACATTTGAAGGAATAATTCTAATATTTTAATGAATTCTGTTACAAAATACATTTTGCAACCTATCATAGAGAACTTACTTATTCCAGATATCATTTGTACATTATAGTGGTTTAAATCTGATTTAAACTTAGGAAAACTGGTTTAAATCGGATTTAAACTTAGGAAAACTTGCTAAAACTTGCTCGACTGGACAATTTTCACGCCTGTGCTGATCGCTGCCTGACGGGTGTCGGGGCAAACTGTCACTGCTTGAGTACTTATCACAGCTCTGCCAAACAACTAGACTGGTCATTCCCTGTGCTCAATTGGAACACAATACACACTCGAGCAGTCATGAACGTCTCACATTACACAGTCGCGCGAACGTTTAAGCTATTACCAGCGGGGTACCAGACCACCCAACGTCATCTGTTTAACTTGTCCACATATTTTATGCAATAAATTTTCAAACCTATAATTGAACCCACTTATTATTAGAATTTTGATTTAATTTTTTTAACCAAATACTAGACCCATTACTGAATATTCAAATAAAGAAATAACAAACAAAATAAATAAATAAACTTTTGACCCTCAGGGGGTCACGTATGTATGCTAGTAAAGTAACAGTTTCTCACAGACTTTTTGTCATAATATACATGTATATATAGCGATATAGCAAAACAGATTTGCATTTTGGTCTCTGAACGCTTCAGTAAAGGGTTGTGTTTATGATACCGGATCAAAATCTCCATCCGGATTGTAAATCCGGGTGGAAGAGAGGGAACACAGCATAACTTATACTTATCGCCATGAGCACCCTGGCAGATTTTAAAAACAGGATACACTTCACTTGACCGACATAAAATCCCAGATAAAATACTTCACTTTTTATCAGTATACGGAAATGTTGATGGGCTACGTTTTCGTGGAATCAGATGCTGAATGTAATGAGATAGACGGAGTGGTAGAATTGTGTAAACATTCAACCAACTGATAGCCTACGTGTTTGCATGTTCACAGTCGTTGATAATTAATAAAACGATTAAAGAGGATCAAAGTCAATTAAAGAGATTCCGTTTTATACATGAATTGAGAAATAGGCGGCGCTAACGGGCGTGCCTTCTGAAAATCGGAACAGGGGGCCCGTCCATGGATGTGAAGTATGTGACCGAAAATATGAACGAATTGCTCGAACCGGACATTATCTAATACTATCAGTATACGATGACAAAAGCTAATGAACTGGTTTATGGGATATGTTGTACTTGAAGCGGATGTTGCGGATAATAACGTTCATGCCTTGTAAGGGTCCAGATTGATCGGAGAAAGAGGCATCGTCGTATTCAAGAACACTGCTATTGCTGTCTTGTTCTGAACAAACTGTCAATTCACTGACGCGTAAGAATGCGTGGAACGCTACCAATAGCATTGCTCGTAAAAGAACGACATGGATACAGTGTGGGGTTTATATGGCAAGCCAAAGTGCTTTTTATTCCGAATTTCCGATATCGGAAATTCTATTTCCGATATCGGAAATCAGAATTTTCTATATCAGAAATTCAGCGATAATTCCCGATATCGGAAATTGTCAATGAATTTCCGATATCGAAAATGAAAGTTCTGGAAGTTTTACGAAAACCAACCTTGCAATTTCCCATATCCGAAATTCAGTGACAATTTCCGATATCGGAAATGGAATTTCCCATATCGGAATTGACTTTCCGATACCGGAAATTGTCTTCGAATTTCCGATATCGGAAATTACAATTCTCGATATCGGAAATTCAATTTCCGATATCCAAAATTCTAATTTCCGATATCGGAAATTGAATTTCAGATATCGAGAATTCAATTTCCGATAGCAGAAATTGAAGGACATGAATTTCCTATATCGGAAATTTCAATTCCGATATCAGAAATTCTTGAATAAAAAGCACTTTGGCTTTCCATAGGTATAGCATCAAATATCTTATTGAGGACATCTTCAGTTATGGGCAGCCTGGTATCCGACTGACCGTGTAATTTTGACCTGCCCGTGAGTAGCTTTTTTTGGCACGGAATAACTGAGCAGGGTCGTTTACTACAGCCAAAACGTGCACATAACAGATAGCTGATACGAATGTATAAGTTCTGGCGGGTGCATACTTGTGGAAATGCAAGAATGCTTTGAAGGAAACCAACTTTACCGATGAGACGGAGAATGTTTTAGCGGTACACTGCCCAGTGTTAATGAGGAAATCTCTGTATACTAGTCATGCTCGCGCTTTTATATTTCCAAGGAAGATTCAGCAAGGGACGCCATCAGAAGAACTCTAGCTGTCAGCAACAAGCTAGGTATTGGGTGGGGCGAACGGTTGAGTCAGGAGGTTAGTGACCGCGCTTCCGCGAGAGCTTGTCAGGAATAACATTAGATCGTCCCGAAATATGTTTTGATTTGAGCAAAATGTTATGTCGACGGCAGGCCACTACTAACCGACGCACTAATTTCATCATCAATGAATCCCTCGTAGACTGGTGATTGATGATTCCAACCACGGCCATATTATCACAAAGAAAGAGAACTTGATGATTTCCCAGGTTGTGGCCCAAGATTGCCAATGCAAGCTCGATGAGGAAGAACTCATAGGACGTGATATGTAAGTGGCCAAGATGTACTATCCATTATTGGGCTATCCATGAGGATCCCCAAAAAACAGCCGCCATACCCAAGGTCAGAGGATATCCAATTTGGAGATAAGCACAGGAATATTCCGTTGAAAGAATCCAGGAATAGAAGCCAGGTATTAATATCAGCTCTAGATTCTTTATTCAAGCAAGTATGATGGTGAGCCTGTGATACACCTGTCAGGCGGCGGAGAAATACCCTAAAGGGCGCCACGACCTTGCAGGCAAAACTGAGCGAGCAAATGAGAGGCTGCAGCTCCACAAGGGTTACCTTTTAGTGGCGCGATAATTCATACAGCCGGTCTTCCGGCAATGAAGCTAACATAACTCTTGAGGCCAGTTGAATCCCATGCATAACCGTAGTTGTTGATGGGTAGTAGCTTTTATTAGCATGTTTGATTGGAATGCCCAAATACTCACACAAGTAAATTAAAGTGTTAAGGGCTACATAACTGTGGCTTGCTCCATTTGCACTGAAAAACATGAAGTCGTCCAGTATGTGTGTCACATTTGATATGCTGAATTTTGTAGGCATCACCGATTGCAGGGAACGGCTTAAGCTCTCAAATATTTTAAAGTATAGAGCTTCCCATCGAGAGGCATCGATCATAAAAAATACTTGTTGCCCCACCAGGTAAACCCGAATAAGAGGTAATTCGCTGTCTCGATATGTATGACGCGGGAGGCATCCCCTAAATTGATTTTTACCATTAAGCTTTATTGGTCATGTTTTATAACTAGAGCAATCGAGATATCTAAGGTATCGTATTCAACATATCATAGGTCCTGTGGAATCGCACCGTCAATAGACAAGGCAGATTGTCTAGGGTAAGATGAATCGTGTGTCACCCTATAAGTATTAGGGAGGATTTGGTTTAATGTCACACTCAAGGTTATTTTACTCATATGGTGACAACCAGATTTAATGTTGGCGGAAGCCGGAATACCCGACGAGAACCACCTCCAGTCTGTCGACAAGTAACTGGAGAACTTTCACACATGCACCAGCGAGGCTCGAAGCCGAGCCGGTTCAGCGATGTGAGGCTAGCTATCACCAGCAATACGCCTTAGGCCACTCGGCCACCGATGGCCCCTAAAAGTATTAGGTTTCATTTTGGAGACTAAGCCTAATGGAGAGCAAACCATATTGTCAAAAGGAGACGTGAATGGACCAGCAACTCGACGTTTCGACAACTCTTTGTCTAATTTAGCTTCTTCGATAGCAGGTTTTTGCATAGCAGTTGAACGATTACGCGAGACAGTAAAAGCATATTTTCCCGAGTGCCCAATATGAAAACCATTTGTGAAAATCTACCTCAATGTAGTTACTTAGTACTGTGTTTAGCCTGATCCGGTGTACCGGTGTTGGAAGAGTAACCTCCTTTGCCGCTGGATTTATACGTGCTAATTTACATGTAAGGAGCAGGGAAAAATCCAATTGACAACATTTGATGAAGTTCGCAACCGTGGCATGTACGATAACCTTAAAGATGTAATCAGCCTCAAAATGGATGGATTTTGTAAACTCTCCCCTGTGCGTTTTTTCAGCAGGGAATATTACCAAAGCATCATATGTATTATATTTGATGACAGTGGGATCGTCATATACAACGAAAGCAAGAATATCTTGTCAGAGAAATTTGTAACTCTGCCCGCTTCGACGGCTTTTCTGTCTCGCCATTGAGTGTGTGTTGTACGCGGAGAGGTAAATGACGTCACTGCGTGACGTATGAGTGACGTAGCGACGCTCACGAATTTGAATGCTGCACAGCTGCATCCATGGGATAGCGTCATGGCTCGTGCCTACGGTTCGGTGATGTCGCGTAGCATACGTTGGTAGAATGCACCATACGTGTAGACGTTTGTTGACACGGCCCTGGAAAAATAAACGGCATGCCATGCTGTTTATTTTTAAAGATCAACTCCTCCTATTTTCTCGTGAATGGTAGAAACAAGTTTAGTTTCTTGTGGTCAGATGTGTTTCATTTTGTACCTGTTGTAACATATGTCACTTTCGCTGGGTTTGAGAGACATCGATTTCAGCCCAGATTTGAGGCTGATTACATCTTTAAGTTTAATCCTTCGAAACAGATTTGGCTTTTAATACCGATATTCAGCATTGTGGATGAGGGGCTGGTGGCGATATTGGATATCTATAGAAAATAAAATAGCCAATGACCTTCGTGCGTGCTTGATCGAGTCAATAATATCGGAGCTACATGTACAGAAACCTATCGATGGAGCCTTTATAAATATGTATGATATATATATTAGCATGTATACGAACACACATACATGTGGTTGGCAATAATACCATAATTGGTGACGCTCTGGAGGCCATATTGGATATTCACCGGATAATAAGTTTCTAATGATCGTTATTATTTCCTTGTTGAGTCAATCATGCCCGTAGAGAAACAATCTCGTGTATAAAAGCGATTCAACTTGTCAAATAGTCGCCAACAGGGGCTACTGTATATATTGTGGCGACCATATTGGATTTATGCAAAATAGGAATTTTCCACCTCCTGTAGGAATGGGCACCCCTTCGGAGATCATTTCTTATGACCAAAATAGCCTCTGTGCAAAATATGGTGCTCTATTCCAGTCGGCTACGACCTTGGCCTTAATGTGCTGATTAAGGAATTGGTTATAAGCACAAGTCTACTTACTCCTAAGCAGCATTTTACTCTGGAAGATATATTTAACAACCGCAAAACATTTCTCAAAGAAAGAGGTATTTGTCCTCCTAACTCATAACGATATAACGAAAGTGTACTGGACTCCCAAAATGCATAAATCACCATACAAAGCTAGATTCATAGCTAGTTCTAGAAGCTACAGCACCAAGCTTCTTTCAACCCTGTTGACTTCGGCCCTTCAGGAGGTAACTAATTCTAAGAACTGTGGCATTGAAAGCATGTAGATATTGATAAATTCAACATGTCTTACAGAAGAACTTGATGGGACAGGGCAAGTACCATACAGACATATATCCACGTGGGATTTCTCGACTCTCTAAGCTACAGTCCCTCATCAGGGCCTTATTGACCGTCTTAGTTCATTAATAGTACTGGTGTTCAAGAAAACTGATCGCCGATATATCAATGTCAGAGGCCACAGAGCATTCTCTAGCTCTGCTACACTCGAGGGATATCATTCATGGGAGGTTTTTTGTTTATAGAGTACAAATTGAATTTCTCATTAATAATATTTATGTGAAATTTGGCAATACAGTATTTCAACAGCCTATACGTATTCCAATGGGTACTAATTGTGCACCCCTGTTGGCTGACCGATATCTGTTTTCTTATGCATACCACTATATGCAGACGCTTTGAAAAATTGATAATTTCGAAGCCCGTTGCTCTTCATTCACCAAACGCTATACAGACGATATTCTTGCTGTGGATAATCTTTATATGCATGACGCAGTATATATCCACCTTCATTGGATTTGAAGGAAAGTTCAGGTGGCCCGAACGGTACATCTTATTAGACCTCTATCTCCATAAAAATGAAACCGGCCTTCTCTCTCATCGACTTTACGACAAAAGAGATTATTACAGTTTCGACATCTTGAACTATCCCCATCTGGACAGTAATATACCAGAGGGGCGTGCATATGGCGTACACATAACTCGCCTAGTAGAATTCGCTAGATCCTGTACTAAATGTGACGATTTTAATCAACGTCACAAAACATTATTGCAGAAACTTATAAAACAGGGCAATATCATCAAGCGCCTTCACTCTAAGTTTCTCAAAGTTGGTGACACATATCGCATAATGATAACAAAATACGAGCGTCACGTGCCAAACCTATGGTGGTACGTTTCCTAACTTGTGTCTAATTCCGCTTAACCCGGAGCTGGGGAACGTATGAACCCATGTCTTTCAAGACTCACATAGTGTTCTGATCAACTGTCACAATCAAAGCGTGACTGAGATATATCATACTCTAGATAACGATAACGATAAATCATATGGATGAAGAATACTGATCAGCGATACGGATTTGATATTTTTGGAACATCATGATGTCTTGCCGGCATCACTGAAACTTGTTGACGGCTTCCCTCCTCCAGGAAACTAGCCTAGTTTTATGTATGCTACGATTTATTCTCCTAATTTGGTGATAACGATATTATATGAATTAGGTCTTTGCATTACGGAAGAGAAAATCCTTCAATGGACGACGGCCGAATATTGAATGACGGACTATACGCTGGTATATGTAACGGCGATTGTACAAATATCTTCGACATTGGGACACGAACAAACTATGATACGGGACTATGTGGTCTATATGGGAGATATTTGCATTATAACATACATACATGTAACGTGACGGAAGAAACATACGAATAAGCAACGTCTATATTTATAATATTGACCAATACTGCTGGCGGCAGCTTAGGTTCAGAAACCTAGTCACACTTAGTTGTAACATTGATACAGATAGATATAAGATAAATAGTCTATTTATGTCTCACTGCATGTATAAGGAAACATTAAAATACAGATACAATGAAATAAGAGCGTTTAATCCACCATTCAAAATTTAGCCGTCGTCAATTAAGGAATATCTGCGTTCATAATCCAAAGATTTAATTCATATAATTGCATTAGTACCAATTTAAAAGAATAAAAAATAGTATACGTAAAACTACGCTAGTTTCCGGCAAGAGAGAAGCGGTCAACAGTTTTCAATGATGCCGGCAAGACATCGTGATGTTCAAAAAATAGTGTCTGAGAAACTTTGGGTGGAGGCACTCGATGATACAGCCCTGTTGTATTTATAAGTTCCTGCAATAATGATTTGTGACGTTGATTAAAATCATCACATCTAACACAGCGTCTAACAAATGTTACTAGGCGAGATATGTATGCGCCATGTGTAGGTCCCTCTGGTATATTACTGTCCAGATAGGGATAGTTTACGATGTCGAAATTGTAATCATCTCTTTTGTCGTAAAGTCGACGAGGGGTAAATGCCCGCTTCATTTTTATAGAGATATCGGTTTAAATAAGATGTGTCGTTAGGGCCATCTATAGTTTCCTTCAAATCCAGTGAAGGGGAATATATATCCTTCACTGTGTCATTTTTATAGCGATTATCCACAGCAAGAAGATAGTCTATATAGCGTTTGCAGAATGAGAAGGAACGGGCTTTGAAATTGCCTGTTTTTGAAAGCGTCTACATATAGTTGTATTCATAAGAGAACAGGTATAGGTCAACCAAAAAAGGTAAACAATTAGTACTCATTGGAAAGCCTATATGCTGTTGAAATATTGTATTGCCAAATTTCACATAGTAATATTAATAAGAAACTCGAGCAAGTCTATGAACAATGAATCATCCCATGAAAGATATCCCTTGTATGTAGTAGAGCTTTAAAGAATGCTTTATGGCTTCTGACATTAATATATCGGCAATCAGTTTTCTTGAACACCAATACTTTTAATGAACCAAGACGGTCAATAAGGTTCTGAGGAACTGTAGTATAGAGAGTCGAGAAATCCCATGTGGATACATATATTTAGGATATTTGCGCATCAAGCTCTTCTTTAAGACATTTTGTGTTTTTCAATATATCCACATGCATTCAATGCCACAGTTCTCAGAAATATTGGCGCAATACCTTTCCCAAAATGCTTTTACAACCTGAAGGACCATTGTCAACATGGTTGAAAGAAGCTTGATGGTGCAGATTCTAGAACCAGCTATGGTAATTTATGCAATTTGGGAGTCCAGTACACTTTCGGTAAATCGTTATGATTGGTTGGAAGACAAATACCTCGATCCTTGATAACCGTTTTTTGGTTGTTAAATGAATCTTCCAGAGTAAATGCTGTCTTGGAGTAAGTAGACATATTCGGCGATGGTATGCTAAAACTCAATTCCTTAACCAGCACCGGGGAATAGTAATATTTACATAAGAATATTATGTTATTTGGAGCTTCCTTTGTTGGGACTATGACGAATTTACTCTGGAGATTTGGTAGAACTATTTATACTGTTGAGTGTGTTAAGCCCATTAAGTAATTTAATTTGATACGATCGTGAATCAACACAGTGTTAAATTTCCTCCAACCGTGGTCGCGATGTCTTCGTTGATGGGGCCTAAGTATCTAGGTAATAATGGATATATTTGAATGGTGGTTTGTAACACTGCCGAACCTTTTGAAACTATCATTCAAATCATACTGAAACACTGGCCCAAGCTCCAGCATCCAGGGCAGTTCTATCAAATCCAAAGAATGAATTCTTGATAGATGGATAGACTATGTCTATAATCTGGATACTAAAGATGTGCCAGCCATGGTCAGGGCCAGAAAATGTTTAACTACATGTATAAGCAATTGCTTTTTCCTAACAGATTTTCTGTGAACGTTCACCATCAGATGGAGTCTTTGGTTGGTCTTGCCAACATACTGTTGATCGCACTTACAGGAACTAAATAAATAAGATTTGTAGTAAGAATTAACAGGATATGACTTGCCAGTTAGCTTGGAACTAAACAATGCTGAAGTATTAATTTCTGGACACATGAGAGACCAACGGTGGCCACACTTGGAAATCTTAAAATTACCACACAGAGAATTTGGTGCTAAACAGTCATCAAGCGCAGTTTTTAGTTTTTTTGATGTTATGTCCTTGCTTTGCGGTCAGAAAAATTATCTGTCATTTGAATTGAAAAATATCGTATAGTGCATTTGGAACTGTTAGAGACTCGGCCAGGGAACTTGCACTAAGGTTCCTCGGATCCGCCGTACCGTTATTTCTTGATATCACAAGTACACACACCACCCTTATTAAAGTTAAGAGAGACAACATACATCAGTAAGATTTTATATATGTCCAGGTATATACAATACTCCGGTGTCTTTCTAAAATTGCAAAGCAGGTTTTGTGACTTGTACGGACTAGTTCTTCCTTAGACATCATAATGAACATTACGTCGCTATCTGACATGGCGGACATGTCATCATGTGGACAGTGCAAACATTTCAAAACGGATATCATATCTAAAATCGTCATAAGCGAGATATTCTAGTAATACATGTACCTCTTCTTCAACAGAATTTTAACATATTGGGCATATTCTTTCTTAGATTTCTAAATTCTTAGTACGACCCATTTCCAGTCTTATTTGAGCGACCCCAAGTCTAAACTTCGCCACAGCACTTCTTTGATTCTTTGACATAACTTTTGTTACATAGGGTTTCAAATTTCTGTATGTTATAAGATTTCCAGTATCTTCACTTAAGTTTTCTTTCCAGTTTTCAGTAAAACATTCATTAACTTTGCCTGTTTTCATTACATATCTTTTACTGTACTGTACAAGTACGTTTCCAAACTGGGAACAACGTATATCCCTCAGCATACTTAACATCCTAAAATTTCAGTTTTTACAGCCGGATCTCGCTTTATTATAGGCCCATTTGAATATTTTCCAATTGATCCATAAATAATTCATACCAGTACTTCGTCAACTCCATCCGACGTCCACGATGCTCATCCACTAACATCAGATGAGTTGTGTGAGCTGATCTGTCATCACAGCTCCCGAGATAGCGTATCTAATTCCGCATAAGCCAGTGCTAGTGGCCGTGTAGACACTTCATAGCCTCTACATAACACCTGCAATAAAAGCGCGGCTGAGATACTACGGCTACATCCGAGAATCCATCGTATTCTCGGGTCTGAATGTTAGGTGCCGAGATACGCTTTCCTGCAGTGCCATATGTTTGTTTTTTAGTCACCAGACGTCAATTTTTCCAAGTTCTTGCATATCGCTCCAATTTCTGACCCACTGGCCCATGCCCACTTCCATCATCTTACATACATAGGGTCCCAGCCCATATCCCCGTTCACACCAGTGTTAGAGGTATTCATGTATCTACCTAACCAAAGAAAAGTCTTTCGGCTCGATTTTGAACGACATTTATTTGCGAGTAATAACATGTTCCCCATAGGGCTGCACCGAAAGTAATCATGAGCACAAACTATCATACAACTTAGTAAAGACCCGATACTGTAACCCACCAAAAGGCTTACACTTTGCTATGACCAGACCCAGAGCTCTACCTGGTGATTCGGCAGTACAGGTTGCCATTAAATTATAATCCAGTTGTTCAGTTATTAAATGCAATAAAAGCGCTGCTGAGATACCACCGTATCTCGGGTTTGAATGTTAGGTGTCGTGTTGCTTTTTAGTCGCCAGACGTCGTCAATTTTTCACATCTCTTGCATATCGCTCCAATTAAAAGTCCCAGATAAATATATTTGTCAGTAACTTGTAGTTCTACCTCCCCACATATAAAGACTTCCCCACTTCGGGTCGGAGAAGGATTCCTAAAATGCATTACTTTTGATTTATTAGGGTTCACGGACAGGTTGTTCTTCTCGCACCACAATGACAAATGACGTAACAGGACATCCAGTCAATCACTCTTATCGGAAACCAGCAATATCGTCTGCATATATCAACATACAAACATTTTCACCATCAGTATCTTTACCCAAATTAAAACGTTTCAAATATGTAACCAGGTCATTAATATACATATATATATTTATATTAAAAACAAAGGGGCGACAACATAGCCCTGTTTTACCCCATTATTAGCCTCAAACAAATCCGTTCATACCCATTCGATCTTTCGCAGCAGTATACATTTCTACAAATGGCTTTGATAACACTAAACATCTTTGAACTTAGTCCCATGTAATTTAATCATACACTTTATGGAAATCAATAAATGTAGCAAAAATGTTCATTTTCGGTTTCTTACGGGATTTGGTAATCGCAGTTTGGGATTAGATATGGTCTATTGTACTTCGATTCGCTCTGGAACCATTTTGCTCGTCACACATCAGATCATTAGCCTCCACCCAAACAGAAAGTCTGGTTTAATACCGAGCAAAACAATTTGTAGGCAACAGGGGCCAAAGTGATTCATCTATAAGAAAGTGGATCCCGGGTATCACTATAGCATTGAATTTATGAGTTGGATTATCTCCCTTTTCCACATACTTGCGAAAGCTTCACCTTGATAGCAAATACTAAATAATCTATGGAGTACTATCACTACATTTTCAGATTTTTGAACTTCAATTGGTATATTATCAATACCTGGAGCTTTAATTGCCATACTTGGATTTAGTAATTGCCACATAAACTTCATCAAGCCATTCATCATCATCTAATACTTCACATTTATCAGCCTTTTTAATTATGTCAGCATTTAACCGATTAGAGCACACAGTGGTAGACCCATCCGGATTTAAAAGACCGTTAAAATCTATTTGCCATTTATTTAACACCACATCAATATCATCACACACTGAACCATCAGGTTCTACAATTTTCATATGGATTTCCTTCTCTGCCTCCAACGGTTTTTCCAATTTCTTAACAAAATTCTTAAGAAATTATTCTTTTCCATATCAATAATTTCATTTTGCAACTTAAACCAATATGACCTTTGGGCTATCCGTACACAACGGTCAAAGAATTTCTCTTTTGGAAGAACAGAGTCATTATTTACTTAAATAATCATAGAGCGTCACCATGATGTCACGATAATGTCACACAAATAAGCATATATTCATGAGAGACCGGATTTTACAGATTATAATAAGCATTAGAAGCATCATTCTCGCTTTGATTGGCGTTTTGGTAATCTGGGTTCGTCGGTAGAGATGTTTGAACAGTCATCCGTAGTTTTTCATAGGGCTGGTCACTTGGACAGTTCTGGTAATCGGGTTGTTCCACAGTTTGAGCCAAGCCTTCGTACAAAGGACCTGTAGATATGAATTTCATATACCGTTTACAAAATTAAGCAAAAGCATATGAAAGATCTAATTTCAACATGTAACATACTTTTCGACCCTTACTGTTCTTATATCATATTCGTAGGGTTACATCAGCTGGAATTCATATGCAAAATCGGCATCGTTGTTGTCGTTCGCTTTGGCCAGTCCAGTACTTTCGGTCACGTCTTCGCTTGCTTGGTCTAGTTTCAAACATTAGATCGAACTAAAGGAATTTTATCAGAAATTAATTTAGTGATTTGGATTTGAAGACAAGAACGCCATGCTGACTTGCCACACAATATTAAGCTGTTCATCGCTTCTATTTTTGAAGTTACCATCCCAATTCACACACAACCTGATTGATCCTCTCTTGATACCATCCGATACCTTTGAGAACGACAGACGTTATATAAGACACACTCTTTAAATCGGGTTTATAGAGATCTTATTATAGAAATATATAGTCTTCTGATCTATGGGCTACTCCAACTACGTTTTCCAAAGATTTTTTTTTGCATATTTCTAAATAGTTGTACGTTTACTTCAGCGTAGAAGTTTGTATATTTTTACATTCGCACTTGTCCGTTTACATATCACTTGATATATATTCGAAACCTCTCTAATAACCACCTATCCTAACCATTACGAACGCAATACAATATTCTTGACAATGACCAAATAAAGGTCGAAATATTGAACTATAGGAGTTACCATACTGCTTTACCTCGTTAATGCCCATATGGAGATTTAGCTAATCAGAAACACCTATCGAGATTTCAGAGTGACACCTATACAGAAACTGACAATTCAAATCGGTGTCGGTGTCCGAGAAATCAACACCGAGCGCACTGGAGAGGAAAAATTTTGATCAAGGTTTTGGTGACGTCCACAAAGTTCAAGCTACATGGCTATTACCATGTGAATCCCCTGTCAGCCAAACGCATTTGTAACTAAATTAGTACAGAAGAAGAAATAAATGTGAGGAAAGAGAACTACAGGTATCTCACTCGTTATTACAAAGTTCACGAGGGGCAATTCAATGATTGGAACTGAGCATGTTTCCCCCTTGCTGATCGGTTGGATGGATACTGTAGATAAAATGGCTTATTTTGTTTAAACTACTTCTTAATCCCGATATTTCATAAATGATCCCGAGAGTATTCAGATTTTGCGAAGAGATTTCTCCTAACCTGCCAAAACTTACATACCTGCTGTATTTAAATTTGATAATTTTTGTCCTCTTACCTAATTCGAGTTGTGATAATCACTCAAATATCCTTGCGCATATTAAAGATTTAAGGCGGGGGAGGGGGGGGGGGGGTCACTTTCATTTTAACAACATTCCCAAGGTACACGGTTCTGATTGGTGGTGGCCTTTGTTCTATAGGAGATTGTGTTTCTTGTAGAACAGCACAAACTAACATCGTTAAGTACATTTAATGAAACGAGAAGAGAGAGTTTGTCTATGCGAACAATCTTACCGGAATCGATAGCCGCCGAAGCATTTTCGGGTATAACAGTATTTTCATACGCTGGCGATCTGGGTATCTCAGTGACAGCTAACCTGAAAAAAAACCCATGAAATTTAGTAAAGAATTTTTTTCTTCATAAAGTATTCACCTTACAGTAAAGAGATATTCTGGATACAAGCAAAATCCTACCGAAATCTGTCTTTCTATATCTGTTTGTCAAAGTTCTGTATTCTTTTCCCATCAAATTTCAAGGGGAAAATGTCAGTAATTACAACAGTTACTTTTACAGGTAATATATATATAAAAAAAACAACAACCAGCAATAAGAAACAATGCCTGATGTGACATCGAACAGGGCGCTGCGAGGCCAGAGACACCAAGTTAGAACTCCACACAGGCGATGATCCGAAGCGCAAAGCTGTGACGTTTGAACTACATGTCATCGTGGATTTTAGGATAGAAAATCAGGCTATATCGTTATTCATTTGCATTTTCTGTTTTTGAGCTCTAGATAAGAATGGAACATCCGACACGACTTCACATAGAAAATTGAATGTCGCGATTATACAAACGTTTTCCACCGATTTGAGAGCTCTGTCGCGAGGTGAAGCAATTCATTTCCTGAAGCAAGGATGCGCTAACCTTGGCATTAACGTGCACACCATTAATGCAGATGTTCAGGTGAATACTTTATGACATATTTCTTTCTTTGCTTGAACAAGAATTAATAAAACAATGTTATCTCTATAAATCTTTAAATTTAATTGGGTATATAACAAGCAAAAGAATTACACACGCAGGAAGATGTTTTAATTTGGTGTTTCGGGTTACATATAGGACATATAGGACTTCACGCCGTGAGGCACATGTACTGTGCGTTGACAATTTAATTAGGTTTGTGTTACACGAGCGCCGGCCATGTTAGATTTCTGGATAAGTGATCACGTGTCAGGCAGATGAAAGAATGCACAATTCATCACGTGATTGAAAGTGATGTTATACGTCATCAGGGTTTATGGCCATTAGTTTTCACATTCTCGAAAGTATCCTCTGAATGAAATCGTAACCAATTTAAAGGGAACGTAAACTCTGCGGTAAAACACCGCGGGAATTATACAAGAGTCCCGATAGATTTAAAAAATCGTGACAAATATTTTTTCTCATTTTTTTCCAATGAATGAGACAGACGCAAACATAGAAAATACCGTGATTTGGAATTTCTTGGGGGCGCCGCCATGTTTATTTTGGGCAGGATTTTTTATCCAATAGGAAAGCGTGAAATTCAGTTGTGCCGATAATCTCCTACGTCATCGGACATTCTCTGCGTCGAGATAACATGGCCGCATATGGTCGTTTTCATGCACTCCTCCGTTCCCCGACTAACAAAGGCAATGTTATAGACTGGCTTTGATGTAGAATACGGCCTGATTCTAGCAGATATTCTACGATGCCGGGCTGCTCTGCATTTGGCTGTCACAATGTACCAGGTAATCCCGACACGTCGCACTATCATCCTCGTTCATGTTTGTAAGCTACGGTCTCGAATACGGTCTCTGCCAATTGACGCGTTTTTACCTCCAGAGACAGAAGAACTAGTGTCCGCTGACGTCACGATTCTTCAAACATGGAGGCCTCTATGTTGTTCCAGTGTAACGAAGTTAAAACGTTTAGTACTGCTTTGAAAAAATTGTAAAAAAATATCTGATACACGATTTGGATTCTGTGAGGAAAAGGCTTTAACTGGCCATGCACGGTTCACC
>JAVTVY010054498.1:0-28422 GCA_036873755.1 Hanleya hanleyi | reverse complement strand
GAAATTCCATACGGAAGTCTGTTGTAAAGCAATAATCCTCGTTGTGTATATATGGTGGTATAATTCTTTAATTTTATTTCATTTATTCACCAAAATAATCTGATTAATTGAACAGCACAACAATAAAGACGAGAATAAATCCCACAGGACCTTTTTCTATCCCAGAAAAAAAATATATTCAAATTATGGTTTTAATTTCGGGAAAATTTATTAAATTATATATAGTCAGTCTTTATGTATTAACTAAATACACAAACAATTTGTGTTCCTTTGGCCAATCTTTATATGTTATTTTTTCATACGGAATTCACAAAGTGACATAGAATTGCAGCACTTGAGATGAGAATGTAATTTGTTCCAGACCTTTGTTACTTCTAGTGCTGTAAATGGATAGATCCGAAAGATAAGTATATGACGATGAAGATTTGGAGTGGATTGAATAGTCGGGTATCATTAGGCCAGCAAAAAATTTCTGAAAAACGAGTCTTATTGTATTGGAATTAGTTCTGAGTGATTGCAAAATTGGTTAACAAACAGTTGCATTAGATATCCATTTAATTGCTTTATGGACAGTATTTAGACGGACACAGAGAGAACTGTATTTTTCAATTTGCTGAGCATGTAATCAATCGTATTGCCTTTTTCTGAATGATTTGCAGAGATTAAGATGGCTTGCACGAATGTTTCCACATACAATGTTAAGTAAGGGAATATCAAAGAATTATAAAGTATATAGATAGAGTTTTTATTGAGGCAATCTTTTATATGATAAATGATACCAGTGTTACACAGTTCTGTTACATGCAATGCCCAGTTGGATCTGTCATTAAAGCATATACCGAGAAATTTGAAGATTTCAACTTTCTCTATCTCAATACCAGATATAATTAATTTGGGCAAATTCGGAATCTTACGTTTAGATGGTCTTATAAACATGAATTTAGTTTTCTTTGCGTAGAGTAAGATTTTGTTACACTATAACCAATCATATAATTTGCCGAGCTCGTTTAAAGGGAACGTAAACACTGGTAAACCGTGCATGGCCAGTGAAAGCTTTTTCCTCATAGAATCCAAATCGTGTATCAGATATTTTTTTACAATTTTTTCAAAGCAGTACTAAACGTTTTAACTTCGTTACACTGGAACAACATAGAGGCCTCCATGTTTGAAGAATCGTGACGTCAGCGGACACTAGTTCTTCTGCATCTGGAGGTAAAAACGCGTCAATTGACAGAGGTGCAGTATTCGAGACCGTAGCTTACAAACATGAACGAGGATGATAGTGCGACGTGTCGGGATTACTTGGTACATTGTGACAGTCAAATGCCGAGCAGCCCGGCATCGTAGAATATCTGCTAGAATCAGGCCGTATTCTACATCAATACTGATCTATAACATTGCCTCTGTTAGTCGGGGAACGGAGGAGTGCATGAACACGACCATATGCGGCCATGTTATCTCGACGCAGAGAATGTCCGATGACGTAGGAGATTATCGGCACAACTGAATTTCACGCTTTCCCATTGGATAAAAATCCTGCCCAAAATAAACATGGCGGCGCCCCCAAGAAATTCCAAATCACGGTATTTTCTATGTTTGCGTCTGTCTCATTCATTGGGGAAAAATGAGAAAAAATATTTGTCACGATTTTTTTAATCTATCGGGACTCTTGTATAATTCCCGCGGTGTTTTACCGCAGAGTTTACGTTCCCTTTAACATATGTTCTATTAATAACCTAATATCGTCAACGTATAGGATTGCGGACGTATCTTCGGCAAAAAGCAATATATATATAAATATATATAACGAACAGAATTAGGCCTAAGATAGATCCTTGTGGCACACCACAGGAGACGGGTTGGAATGTAGAGATGGTATTACGTTGAGCTGGCGATAATATGAAACTATGAAACCATTTAATGGAAATGTCCCTAAAACCATAATGATCTAATTTTGAAGTAGTATTTTGTGATTAACTGTATCAAAGGTTTTTGACAGATATTTGCTTCTAGGCCAACGGTAATTGCTAGAAAGCACTACAGTCAAGACACTTGACCACGATCAGATTCAGGATCAGGATCAGTGACGTCATCATAATCACGAAGTAACGCTCAAAATATGTGTTACGCTCAAAATCCGGAGTAACGGTGAAAGTACATGTAACGGTCAAAATATGGAGTAACGTTCAAAATCTGGAGTAAAAGTCAAACTATGAGTATCGGTCAAAATCTGTAGTAATGGTCCAAATATGAGTAACGGTCAAAATATGGAGTAACGATCAAAATCTGGAGTGAAGGGCTGTAGAAGTATTTACGTCGGGGTGCTGTCAGTTGATGTAGCCAGTGGATTCGGCACACTTTTACAACGAGTTCTGCTGGTTAAGAGACCTCCAGGATTAAAACCACTAAAATTTGATGCTGTGGATTGGTTTAAGAGCAGTGCACAGTCAGCCATCTTAAATTTTGAAGTTGTCAACTTTCTTAGCTCTAGAGCATCGCTGTTTCGTCCTTATAACACACTATAAATTACGGAATGGATACTCACAGAATATATGACTATTGTCCAGCGTGAAGAACTAGAGTAAAACTGCCAAAATCCTGCAGCTAATCAGTCTGCTTGACGACCATCTTGAACTTAGCAACAACAGTAACGGCTATCTTCATGTTTTCACCTGCCTGTGTACTTAACCGTGGATTTTCGAATAGCTGGTGATTTACAAAACACATATGTATGTGTCGTCATTCTCAAAATGGAAACTGATTTGCTACTCAACAGAAGTAGTCCACTATCGGAAGTCTGAGGCCTTTACCGATCCTCACGCTGAACATAGTCTCAAAATTGTCATCGTCAGTATCATTCAAGTTTCAATCGAGGGAACAACCAACCAATTGCTGAGGCGGATAAGAAACCACCCTAATAATAACGATTACTAATAGAAACCTACGTAGAGTCAGTAAACATAACTGCGGAAATTGGTTCGACAAGAACCATAAAGTGACTCTAGTTTCTGAAATTTGGTGAAAAATATCTCTCATTCATCGCAAAGTGCGATCAAGATAGGAAAGCATGATACGCGAACTTGTGAAATTTCACTTAACCCAGCGTCACTGAGATACAATATTCTCCAGAGATAGACGTGGACATTGTTTAGGAAAAGTGAATACTGGCCATTGATACGGATTTGTTTATAGAAACATCATGATTTCTTGTCGGTATCAGTGAAAATTGATAATAAATTGATTAGTTCTAACCTTATCTTTCCTGGGCGAATGACCCCCCCCCCCCTTAAATATTTGTTATCCGCAGGGATCTGAAACTTACCGCACTATGGTCTTACTGATGACATCAACGTGAAGCCATATTTGCCAGAAGGCAGTTTTTCGGCAGATTTATGAGTGACCCCAAATTAGCGCCATTTTCGATTAACACATGGTTAATCACGAGAACCATAGTTTCGGAAAGTCTTGGTTCTCGATTTTCAATCCTCTTGGTGATACCACGAACAATTCACGACAAGTTCAACTAGGCGCTAGATTTTCTAACCGTCTATCACCCAGGCCAGAAAGGGTTAAATCAAATTACTTCAAAATCAGGAAAGAAAACTTGACATGTGATTTCAAATTATTCAGAACCAAATCTTCCAAATTGTTAGGGGTTTTCTTTGACGAACACCTGACTTTCAAAGGTCACGTGGACAAATTATGTAAAAAGACGTCCAGAAAACTAGGAATGCTGAAACGAATACGCCATTTGCTGACAGTTGATACATGTAAGATGTTATATAATAGTTTAATTCAAACAACAATTGATTACTGTGATATAATATGGGGGAACTGTGACAAAGGTCAATTACAACGAATTACAAAATTACAAAAACGTGGGGCTCGAACAGTCCTTCAAGTGCCTTTCTCGACTCCGTCGTCAGAAATGTTCACAGAGCTGAGGTGGCTATCAGTGGCGGACCGCATTGAATTGCACAAGGCTGTCCTTGTATACAAAGCTATGAATGGTTCGTCACCAACTTACTTGACTGACTATATGCAGCGGATAAGGAGACAAAGAACTACTCGTTCCATGACCCGTGGTGATCTTATGGTACCACGACCAAGAACTGAAATTTTAGAAGTTTTATGTACTACGGTCCAAGGATATGGAACGATCTTAGCAGTTACATCAGAGAGGCTCCATCAATTCAATCTTTTAAAGCCAGATTCTTGAAATCTCGCGACGTATAATAACTATTTATTTTTTATTTTTAATCCCATGATTTTATTATCGAAATTCTTAACTTTCAATGTCTACTTATAACGTGTGTATTGTTTTATTCTTGTAATTAAGTGTCCAACTTGTACAGTACTAATTTTTATACTGGGCCTCTTGGAAGACTAGCCTTCGGCTAAACAAGCTACCCAGTCTAAATAAAGATTTTATTATTATTATTATTATTACATCAACAATTCTCTTAATCCGGAAGGTCTAGCCTATTAGAAAATGCATGTTGCCAATAATTCACAAACCGAAAATACTTGTAAGACATATGACCCTACAATACTTATCTAAAACTTCACCTCGAAGAGCTACTTCAGACTGAAAAACCATTTCTTCTACAAAGGATGCCACACATTTTAAGCTTTAAAATGTTTTAAATGCATCTTTTGTCCATCTTTGGATCTGAATTGACCTCAAAATGACCCCAGAATGACATCAAATTGCCAAAGTTGTCTTGGCATCTACCCCTAACTTGAACCATACTGCATAAAAAAGTAATTAATAAGCAGCTCAATTGATATGAAACGAAAGTCTTTTGCCCTCATTTTTGACCTCATTTTGACCATAAAGTGACCTTAAAATGGCCCCAATTCCAAAGGTTAACTAATTTAGCGTGAATACCCATTGGTAACAAGCATCACGATGGAAGTTAACATAGGAACGATTTTTACCAATTTTGAACTTATTTGACCCTCAAAGTGACCCCTCCCACCCTGAACTCTATCACACAAATAACAAATTTAGCATGGGTACCCATTTGTTACAAAAAGTTCAATCAAAAGTCACATTTAGTGTCCTTGACCGGGCGTCTGGTTGGCCCGTTGACAAGATAATGTGACTGGGTGAAGTATCATGTCTGCCTATGACATGGTGCTCCGGTGAGGCAGCGATATAAAAAGGCGGCATTGTGACCGCTTTGTCACAGAGGGACATGACTGAAAGCGACGTTAATCTCACCAGGCCTGCCCCCCCACCCTCACAAACTTTCTGCGCTATCTCCGGAATACAAAATTGAGAGCGGACACTCCGTGACTTATAGTCCGGTGGCTTAAGGCCAGATTTTCATTTTATCGTGACAGAGTGGAATAAAGCACCAAATTTGGCACACGTGTCGTCGGAGGCACCGAGAACAATATCAGAAGGGGTGCCCCCGATTTCGAGGCCCAAGAGGCAATATGTGGCCCATTAGGGGCCCGGGGTCATTTTGGGCCTATAAATGGCAATTTTTATCCCAACGATTTTCAAAACATCATATATTCGCCATCCTTCGGGGTAAGAGTCTGAAAATTTCCACACTTATAGTGTTGGCAAGGGTCTAGCAATAAATGCAAAATAATCCAAGATGGCCGCCATAATGATGTTACAGCTACGTCAGAACCAAAATATGGTCAATTTTTACGAATTTTCGATCCGAAATTTTGAATATATTTTTTTTATATTTTTTTTCTTGGTGTTAAGTATACAGTAAACTTAAAAAATAATCATATATAACTGACTCAGATGGCACGGCAGCCCCTGACTGACCTTTGCAAACTGGGTCAAGTTGGACCAGATCCTTATTTTGCAATAAATTCGTTGGGGCTACCATACAATGAAATCCGTGACTGCACAATGCATAGCTACCAAGATAAATGTGTCATACTAATATAGCGTTAGACTTCCATCTACACATTTTTGAATATGTTATTCGAAATTCCTGCTGCTGAAGAAGAAGTGGCGGCGCCAATGCGAAAGCTATGGCCTATTAAAGAGGGCCAATGCCGATTAAAGAGATTCCGTTTTTACATGAGCTGAGAAATAGGCAGCTGAAACGGGCGCATCCTCTGGGAATCTGAACAGGGGCGCGGCCTCGGATGTGAAATATGTAACCGAAAATAAGCATGGGTTGCCTGAACTGGACAATATCTAATATTATCAGTATAAACAAATGAACTGGTTTATGGGATATGCTGTGTTTGAAGCTGCGGATAACAATGTGAATGTTTTGTAACGGGCCAGATTGATCGGAGAAAGAGACATCGTTGTATTAAAGAACATTGCTATTGCAGTAAGATGACGCGTAAGAATGCATGAAATGCTACTAAGATCATTGCTCGTAAAAGAATTACATGGATACAGGGTGTAGCATAAAATATTTTATGGAGGATATCCTTAGTTATGGGCAATCTGGTATCTGGCCGTGTAATTGTGGTATGCTCGTAAGTAGCTTTTTGGCAAGGAATAACTGCGCAGGATCGTGTACTGCAGTCAAGTTGTGCGCATAACTGATAGCCGGTTGAAATGCAAGAATGCTTTGAAGGAAACCAACTGTGATGATGAGATGAGGAATATAGCCTATGTTTATGTATACTATGATTGTCTTTTTTGAATTTGGTGCTTATACTGTTATATGGATATGGAATAGGTCTTTGGATTATGGACGCGGATATTCTTTAATGGACGACGGTTGAATTATGAATGACGGACTAGACGCTTGTATATCTTACTGGCACACTGACCAGTGTTACTGAGGAAATATCTATATACTTGTCATGCGCGCTTGTATACTTTCAAGGAAGATTCAGCAAGGGACGGCGTCAGAAGAACAACAGACAGGGTATTGGGTGCGGCGAGCGATTGAGCCAAGGGGCTAGAGACCTGAAATTGTAACCGCGAGAGTTTGTCAGGAATAAGATTGTTTCGAAATATGTAACTGACTCACTAATTTCAACCACGGTCATACTATCATAAAGAAAGAGACGTTATGATTTGCCAGTTTTTGACTCCAAATTTCCACAGCAAGCACTGCTTGACCGTGATATGGGTAAGATGTGCTGGGCATTCTTGGTTTATCCACGAGGATCCGAAAACAACCGCCAAACACAAGGTACCAGCAGCGTCGAAATCGGATACCCAATTTGGAGAAAGAAAATTAATTTTTCCAGGAATACAAGCCGGGTATTGACATAGGCTCTAGCTTTATTCAAGCAAATGTGATGGTGAGCCTGTGATACAACTTTTGTTAAATTCTATCAGGCAGCGGAGAAATGCCCTGCCGGGCACGACGACTTTGCAAAATTGTGCGAGCGAATGAGAGACTGCAAGGGTTACCTTTTTTGCGGCGCGTGGTTTCACCCAGCATGCATTTCAGTTTATGAATTTGCCTTCTGGAAATGATGCTTTCATAGTTCTTGAGTCCAATTGAATCCCATGCATAACCATATTAGTTGATGGGGAGTAGGTCTTAGCATGTTTGATTGGAGTGCCCAAAAACTCACACAAGTAAGCGAAAGTGTTGAGAGATATAGAACAGTAGCTAGCGCCATTTGCACCGACGAACATGAAGTCGTCCAGTATGTGGATGACATCTGATATGCCGAATTTTGTAGCCATAACCGATTGCAGAGAATGACCTGAGCTCTTTAATATCTTACAGGATGTAGAGCATCCCATCGAGAGGCACCGATACGTAAATGCGGAAGGCATCATCTAAATAGACCATGTTTTTGAACTAATGTCTACGTATTCAACATATCAGTTTCTGTTGAATCGCACCGTTAATAGACAAGGCAGATTTTCCAGGGTAAGATAAATCGTGAATCACCCTAAACGTATTAGGGGGGATCTGGTTCAATGTCACATTCAAGGTTATTTCACTCATATGGTGACAGCCAGTTTTAATGCTGGAGGAAGCTGGAATACCGGAAGAGAACCTCCTCCGGCCAGTCGACAAGTAACTGGCAAACCTTCACACATGCAACAGCGAGGCTCGAACCCGTGCCGGTTCAGCGGTGTGAGGCTTGCGATCACCAGTGATGAGCCTTAGAGACCTCGGTCATCAAGAGCCCCTAAAACTATTAGGTTTCTTTCTGGGGACTAAGCCTAAGTTTTAGCAAACCTTATTGTCAAAAGAAAGAGTTTAGAAGGGACCAGCAACTCGACCTTTCGACATCTCTTTGTCTAATTTAGCTTCTACGATTGCAGGGTTTGGCATAGCAGATGAACGATTACGCGAGACAGTAAAGGCATGTCTTCTCGAGTGTCAAATATCGAAACCGTTTGTGAAACTTGAAACAAGTAAATCTACCTTAGCACAGTTTTAGCGTGATTCCAACCGGTGTTGGAAGAGCAACTCCCTTTGCCGCTGGATTTACACACGCTAATTTAAATGTAAGGAGCCGGGAAGAATCCAATTGGCAACATTTGATGTAGTTCACAACCGTGGCATGTACGATAACCTGCAGTTTCATCCTTTGAAACAGATTTGTTTTTAGGGCCGATAATCAGCATTAAGGATGGGGCGCTGGTGGCCATATTGGATATCTATAGAAAAGAAATAGCCAATAACCTTCATGCGTGCTTGATCGAGTCAATCATAACAGAGCTACATGTACAGAAACTTCTCAATGGATTTATAAATATATATGATATATATTAGCATATATACAAACACACATACATGTGTATAGCAATAATACCATTATTGGTGACGCTCTGGCGGCCATATTGGATATTCAACGGGAAATAAAGTTTCCAATTATCGTTATTATTTTCTTCTTGAGTCAGTCAGGCTCGTAGACAATCAATCTCGTGTAAAACGGCGATTCAAGCTGTCAAATAGTCGCCAACAGGAGGCTACAGTATGTATTATGGCGGCCATATTGGATTTATGCAAATTAAGGGCCTTCCACCTCCGGTAGAAATGGGCACCCCTTCTGAGATCATTCCTTATGCCCAAATGAGCCTCTCTGCAAAATATGGTGATTTATTCCAGTCAGTCACGATCTTGACCTTAAGCCACCGGACTATTAGTAGTTTATCATATTGGGGTAATTTTGAGCCTATTTGCATAACCCACTGAGCAGAGGATGGGCAGAAAAGTGGGCAAAAACTCTCTTATTTCACATCAGATTAATATTAACTAATTTATCATGCAGTGTTTGCGAAGAAATTACATAAATAAAAAAGAAATCGAAAAATCTGAGCGAAAAATCGACAGAAAAAATCCGTTTTTGAAAATGACGTCACTGTGACGTCATCAAAGCGGTTATCTTGGATTTTTTACATTTTCTGGTAGAGCTTAATCAAGGGTATAGTGTGGTAAGTTTCAGCTCCCTACAGCTTAAGGGGTAAGAACAATAAATGCAGGGACCGAAGTGGCTCCCCAGGCCTGTGCAGGTACCATGAATGCCAGGCCAGATGGGGGTAAATCCTAAGTAGTATACAGCAAGGATTTCAGGTCACATTCGCCACACTGCGCATGCGCGAATGTGGTGGAATGTGATGTTGCGCAGGAAGGTGTGTGGAGGTGTTCTGGGCAGTTATGACGTCACTTCCGGTCTGGATGAATCGGTCATGACCATGGGGCGATGGATTCCATCGCGGTGATGCGGTCTGCCTCCGCGGACCGAAAGTAGTCCCAAATACGTGGATTTTCGTGAGAATGTTCGGCAATCTGTAGGGGCCGCTAGTGGACCGATTGGGTCGAATGAGGTATCAATATGAGGCATACGTGAGGGAGTATCCAACGGGATGGGTGTGAGGTGGAACTGACGTCATTCTGCGCATGCGCAGTAGACAAAGGGTACTGAAATAGACGTTTTGGGGCCTGGGTGGGCCACTAATCGTCCGATGGAGTCGAGTGAGGTATTAATGTGAAGCATACGTGAGGGAGCATCCGCCTGGGCTAGTGTGTCGCCCGTTTTCAACATTTTGCGCATGAGCAGGCAGGGAATTGTGGGAAAAGGGCATGGAAATAGACGTTTTGGGGTCTAGGTGGGCCACTAATGGTCCGATGGAGTCGAGTGAGGTATCAATGTGAAGCATACGTGAGGGAGCATCCGATTGGACTAGTGTGTCGTTCGCTATCAACATTCTGCGCATGCGCAGACAGGGAATTGTGGGAAAAGGGTACAGGAATATACGTTTTGGGGTCTAGGTGGGCCACTAATGATCCGATGGAGTCGAGTGAGGTATCAATGTGAGGCATACGTGAGGGAGCATCCACCTGGACTATTGTGTCGTTCGTGTTCAACATCTTGCGCATGCGCAGACAGGGAATTGTGGGGAAAAGGTGTGGAAATAGACGTTTTGGAGTCTAGGTGGGCCACTAATGGTCCCATGGAGTCGAGTGAGGTATCAATGTGAAGCATACGTGATGGAGCATCCGCCTGGACTAACGTGTCGTTCGTTTTCAACATTCTGCGCATGCGCAGACAGGGAATTTTGGGAAAAAGGTTTGGAAATAGACGTTTTGGGTTCTAGGTGGGCCACTAATGGTCCGATGGAGTCGAGTGAGGTATCAATGTGAAGCATTCGTGAAGCAGCATCTGATTGGACTAGTGTGTCGCCCGTTTTCAACATTCTGCGCATGCGCAAACAGGGAATTGTGGGGAAAGGGTGTGGAAATAGACGTTTTGGGTCTAGGTGGGCCACTAATGGTCCGATAGAGTCGTGTGAGGTATCAATGTGAAGCATACGTGAGAGAGCATCCGCCTGGACTAGTGTGTCGTTCGTTTTTAACATTCTGCGCATGCGCAGACAGGGAATTGTGGGGAAAGGGTTTGCAAATCGACGTTTTGGGGTCTAGGTGGGCCACTAATGGTCCGATGGAGTCGAGTGAGGTATCAATGTGAAGCATACGTGAGGGATCATCCGACAGGGTGGATGTGGTGTAGGAATATTGTCATTCTGCGCATGCGCAAACAGGGAATTGTGGGAAAAGGGTTTGGAAATAGACGTTTTGGGGTCTAGGTGGGCCACCAGTGGTCCGATAGTGTCGTATGATGTCTTATTTTGAAGCGCTCGTGGAGAAGCACCCGACTGGACTAATGCATCGTCCTTTTTCAATATTCTGCGCATGCGCAGTCTGACCGTAGTATAGAAAGCGGGCATTTTGGGGGTACGTGAGGTGTGTTTCGGGGAGAGATGGACCACTATTGGTCCACATGGGTCGTGAGAAGTGTCAAAGTGAAGTTTTGTGAGGTAGAGTCTGGTGTGTATTTTATTGCAAGACGCGTCAATCTGCGCATGCGCAGTTGGGTGTAGTAAGTAAAGTGGTCATTTTGGGGGTGCGTGAAAGGGTTTTTGGGGTAGAGATGGACTACTATTGGTCCGAATGTGTCGTGGGATGTGTCATTTTGCAGGTCTCGGGGTGTAGACCCCGATTTGAGGACTGTCCACAGCATCTGTGACGTCATCGGTGACGCCATCAGTAGGAGTAGTAGCCAAAGTGGGCGTTTTTGCGGGTGTGTGGAGGTGTGTTTGGGGTAGAAATGGACCACTATTGGTCCGAATGTGTCGTGGGAGGTGTCATTTTGTAGTTCTCGTGGTGCAGACCCCGATTTGAGGGATGTTCACGTCATCTGTGACGTCATCGGTGACGTCATCAGTAGGAGTAGTAGCCAAAGTGGGCATTTTGGGGCGGTGAAGGAAGGTATTTGGGGTAGAGATGGACCACTATTGGTCCGAATGTGTCGTGGGAGGTGTCATGTTGTAGCTGTCGGGGTGTAGAGCACGATTTCAGGGCTGTTCACAGCATGTGTGATGTCATCGGTGACGTCATCAGTACGAGTAGTAGCGAAAGTAGGCATTTTGGGGTACTGAAGGAAGGTATTTGGTGTTGAGATCGACCATCCTTGGTGTGTGCATTATACCATATCTTTGCTGTATTATACCATATCTGTCCCGCATTATATCAAATCTGTGCTCTATTATACCATATCTGTCCTGAATTATACCATATCTGTGCTGTATTATACAATATCTGTGCTGTATTATACAATATCTGTCCTGCATTATACCACATCTGTGCTGTATTATGCCATATATGTTCTGTGTTATACAATATTTGGCCTAAATTATACCATATCTGTCCCGCATTATACCATATCTGTGCTGTATTATACCATATCTGACCTGTGTTTACAATATTTGTCCTGTATTATACAATATCTGTTCTGTATTATACCATATCTGTGCTGTATTATACAATATCTGTCCAGTATAATAACAAATCTGTGCTGTATTATACCATATTCGTGCTGTATTATACCATATCTGTCCAGTATTATACCTTATCTGTGCTATATTATGCAATATCTGTCCTGTATTGTACCATATATGTACTGTACTATACCATATATGTGCTGTATTATACAATATCTATCCCCTATTATTCCATATCTGTTCTGCATTATACCATATTTCTCCTGTATTATACAATATCTGTCCTGTATTATACCATATATGTTCTGTATTATACAATATGTCCTGTATTGTACCATATCTGTCCTGTATTATACAATATCTGTCCTGTATTAGACCATATCTGTACTGTATTATACAATACTTGTCCTGTATTATATCTTGTCTGTGCTGTATTATATATCGGGAAGGTATCAATGTGAAGCACTCGTGACTCCTATTGGAGGGGCTGGGTCGTGGAAATGACGTCATTCTGCACATGTGCATTTGTGGAGTAGTAGTAAAAGGGAAGTTTCGGAGGTGTGCAAGGGTACTTTGTCACATCGGGGTATATATTTCATCCAAGTATAACGGATAGCGGTTGTCGTGAATAACAACAAGTTCAGCAATGTTTATACAGTTTATTATCCCCAATGTTACATCAGACCCAGGCTGGGGGAGCCCCCTGGGTATGTTTAGTATGTTCACAGCAAAACAACTTGAAATATCAAACACCATGTTTTATTATTTAATGCACCGTCACATTAGGTACAACTGTTTGCTGAGCTCAAGTCAACGATCAGCGTTCAGCCGAGGGGGTTGATCAGCTTATCCACCAAGAACGTAACATTGGTGACCTTCTCCACTGTCCACTTGGTGTTGGGGCGTTGACCTTGTGCCCATTCCAAGGGATCCACAGCACAGTGTCTAGTTTCTCCAGCATCGTCTCTAGCGACGCCCGGTTAATGATGGTGAAAGGATGGTCGTATACTTGGTTGTTGGCACTGGAATAGAAATAGCGCAGTTGACCTTTCTCCTTATGCTGCAGCACATAACCGAACGCCAGATTTAATTTGAAGGTCGTAGCTTGGTCACTGAAGATGGCTTCCACGTAGCTGCGTAGACGGGCGAGTCGGTAAGTCGGAAAGTGTATATATCTTGAATAGGGCGATGACGGTGGAAACAGTGTCGTATCATGGTCCAATGGCGCTGATAGATGTCACTCACTGGATGGTCTTCGAGTAACAGATCGCTAGGAACATTCATGGGCTCGTCCAGAAAATGTTCGATGTTGTCAGGCGTATGACTCGAAACCGTAACGCTGGGGGCCGGTTGGATATCCAGGCTGAACTGTGGGTATGGGCGGACTCACCGTGATCGCATCACCAGTGGCATTCGTCTCCCTGGGCTCGTCTTCAATGGGACTGACCTTCCTCGCCGCCTCTTCAGTGGAAAGTTGTCGCCCAAACCGTAGAGACGGGGCATGAATCAAACGTTGGTGCTGTCTTAACCGACTGGGTCACTTGAAGAGACCATCGCAAGCGTTACATTGTACCGTTGCCCCCTCGTGGAGTGCCCTCTCATGGCGCAGTAAACTATCCTCCCGATTGAATGACCGTGTACATATCGTAAAGCTATACTGGGCGGTTCCGTTGAGGGTAGAGGCCTCGTGACGTCGTAAACTATCTAGACGAGTAAACTGCTTTTGGCAAGTTGTGCAAGTGAACATCTTGGTGGTTGACAGAGTGTCTGATGAAACGGTCAGGCCGCTTCCCTTTTATAGCACGCTGGCTGGTGATCTATTTTTAGCACACTCAGTTCAACTACCCCAAGTCGAGGATCGAGATGTACTGGTGTACGACTGAGCCGCATTGCGCGCGTGTGTTTGTGTTTGAGTCCAACCGTGCACAATGTCGAATTACGTTCTCTCCGAAAACTTCCTCTAATCGCGTCAATATGCTCAGACCCATTCAATATAAACACAACCAAAAGACATCAACAACAACAGGCACATTGCGAAATACACGTTTTATTATCCTCACAACACCGCCACCAACACCACCACCACCTGGCGTTGACGCCGTCAACGATCAGCATGTAGACATATAGAGTATGTACGGCATGTTATGGTATTCATCAGTGCATGGGTGACGCATTCAGCCGATGGGGGTGGTCGGTCAGCTTGATAACAAAAAAGGTGAAATTGGTCATCCTCTCTACGACCCATTGGGTGTTGGGGCGTTGTTGTTGGGCCCATTCCAAGGGATCCACGGTGTCCAGTTTATCCAGCATCGTCTCTAGCGACGCCCTATCCGTGATGGTAAACGGTTGGTCAAATACCCGGATGTTACTGCTCGTGTAAAAGTATCGGACTTTGTCTGTCTCCTTATGCTGCAGCACATAACCAAACGCCAGATTCAACTTGAAGGCCGTAGTTTGATCGTAGAAGATGGCTTCCACGTAGCTGCGTAGACGGGCGAGGTCGGTCAGTCGGAAATTGTAGATATCTTGAATAGGGCGATGACGGTGGAAACAATGCCTGATCATGGACCAACGGCGCCGATAGATGTCACTCACTGGATGGTCTTTGTGCAACAGATCGCTAGGAACATTTATGGGTTCGTCCGCAAAGTGTACTTTGCCCTCCATGTCGTACAAAATCTGGCCCAAGCTCTTGTCGTCGGAATTTGAATTTCGCATGGACGCTGGGGTGGCCCATGAATTGAACGTTCGTGGCGCTGTAAATGATCCGGGCGCCGAACCGTGACCGGAACCGGAAGTTGTCACAAGACAGGTGGCGCCCCCTGTCGGAAATACTAGGTCAATATCGGGGCGCCACCTGTCTTGTGATAATTTCCGGTTCCGGTCACCTGACAGTCAACATGGAAAAACCCGGATGTAAGCTGAGGACCCGGATGTAAAACCACAGTACCCGGATGGAAGACGACGGGTCGACGGTAAAACCCACTGGGAAACCCAGATGTTGACAAGGTCCCGGATGTAAAATCCACTGTCCACACATACACAAACACACGCGGGCGCGCAATGCGGCTCATTCGTACACCAGTACATCTCGGTCCTCGACCTAGGATAGTTGAACTGAGTGTGCTAAAAATAGATCACCAGCCAGCGTGCTATAAAAGGGAAGCGGCCTGGCCGTTTCATTCTGTCAACCACCAAGATGTTCACTTGCACAACTTGCTAAAAGCAGTTTACTCGTCTAGATAGTTTACGACGGCACGAGGCCTCCACCCACAACGGAACCGCCCAGTATAGCTTTACGATATGTACACGGTTATTCAATCGGGAGGATAGTTTACTGCGCCGTGAGAGGGCACTCCACGAGGGGGCAACGGTACAATGTAACGCTTGCGGTCGTCTCTTCAAACGACCCAGTCGGTTAAGACAGAACCAACGTTTGATTCATGCCCCGTCTCTACGGTTTGGGCGACAACTTTCCACTGAAGAGGCAGCGAGGAAGGTCAGTCCCATTGAAGACGCGGCCAGGGAGACGAATGCCACTGGTGATGCGATCACGGGGAGCCCGCCTATACCCACGGGTTCAGAAGAGCCTGGATATCCAACCGGCCCCCAGCGTTACGGTTTCGAGTCATACGCCTGACAACATCGAACATTTTCTGGACGAGCCCATGAATGTTCCTAGCGATATGTTACTCGAAGACCATCCAGTGAGTGACATCTATCAGCGCCATTGGACCATGATACGGCACTGTTTCCACCGTCGTCGCCCTATTCAAGATATATACAATTTCCGACTTACCGACCTCGCCTGTCTACGCAGCTACGTGGAAGCCATCTTCAATGACCAAGTTACGGCCTTCAAATTAAATCTGGCGTTCGGTTATGTGCTGCAGTTCAACTGCGCTATTTCTATTCCCGTGCCAACAACCAAGTATACGACCATCCTTTCACCATAATTAACCGGGCGTCGTTAGAGACGATGCTGGAGAAACTGGACACTGTGGATCCCTTGGAATGGGCACAAGGACAACGCCCCAACACCAAGTGGACAGTGGAGAAGGTCATCAATGTTACGTTCTTCGTGGTTAAGCTGATCAACCCCCTCTGCTGAATGCGTCACCCGTGCACTGATGAATAGCATAACATGCCGTTTATACTCTCTATGTCTACATGCTGATCGTTGACTTGAGCTCAGTAAACACTTGTACCTAATGTGACGGTGCGTTAAATAATAAAACATGGTGTTTGACATTTCAAGTTGTTTTGCTGTGAACATACTAAACATACCCAGGGGACTCCCCCAGCCTGGGTATGATGTAACATTGGGGATAATAAACTGTATAAACATTGCTGAACTTGTTGTTATTCACGACAACCGCTATCCGCTATACTTGGATGAAATATATACCCTGTTGTGACAAAGTACCCTTGCACAGTTCCGAAACTTCCCTTTTACTACTACTTCACAACTGCACATGTGCAGAATGACGTCATTTCCACGACCCAGCCCCTCCAATAGGAGTCACGAGTGCTTCACATTGATACCTTCCCCGATATATAATACAGTACAGATAAGATATAATACAGGACAAATATTGTATAATACAGTACAGATATGGTCTAATACAGGACAGATATTGTATAATACAGGACAGATATGGTATAATACAGGACATATTGTATATTACAGGACAGATATGGTATAATACAGGACAGATATTGTATAATACAGGACAAACATGGTATAATGCAGAACAGATATGGAATAATAGGGGATAGATATTGTATAATACAGCACATATATGGCATAGTACAGTACATATGTGGTACAATACAGGACAGATATTGTATAATATAGCACAGATAAGGTATAATACTGGACAGATATGGTATAATAAGTACAGATATGGTATAATACACCACGAATATGGTATAATACAGCACAGATTTGTTATTATACTGGACAGATATTGTATAATACAGCACAGATATGGTATAATACAGGACAGATATTGTATAATACAGGACAAATATTGTAAACACAGGTCAGATATGGTATAATACAGCACAGATATGGTATAATGCGGGACATATATGGTATAATTTAGGCCAAATATTGTATAATACAGCACAGATATTGTATAATACAGCACAGATATGGTATAATTCCGGACAGATATGGTATAATAGAGCACAGATTTGGTATAATACAGGAGAGATATGGTATAATACGTACAGCAAAGATATGGTATAATGCACACACCACAGGACGCATTCGGACCAAGGATGGTCGATCTCTACACCAAATACCTTCCTTCACTGCCCCAAAATGCCTACTTTCGCTACTACTCGTACTGATGACGTCACCGATGACATCACAGATGCTGTGGACAGCCCTCAAATCTTGGTCTACACTCCGAGAGCTACAACATGACACCTCCCACGACATATTCGGATCAATAGTGGTCCATCTCTACCCCAAGTACCTTCCTTCACCGCCCCAAAATGCCCTGGAGGGTCAGTTATTAAGGTTGTATACTGAAACATTTTCCTGGTAATGTTAAGAAAATTTTCCACAAATAAAGAACACTTAGTGACGAAAATATCATTTTTCTGTTATCCCAGGTTGCCGCCATCTTGAATTTACCCATGATTCTCTACCCGGGGGGTTATGCAAATAGACTCAAAATAACCCAAATATGATAAAGTATAAAGTCACGGAGTGTCAGCTCTCAGTTATTCGTCGCTCCGGAGATAGCGTAGAAAGTTTGGTAGGGGACCATTTTGCCCCCCCGGCCCTCCCTCCTCTCCCAGTCCTGATATGGTTAATATATTCAGGAAGAACAGTAGTCCAAACTCCGAACAGCGCATGTCAGCTAAGCGACACCCGTCTTAGATTTTTACACTGCGCTCACTTGCAATATCGTTAACACGCTCTCAGTGCCGAGAGTAGTCCGCCAATTTAAGCCTTTCCTGTACACAATAATAACCTCAGATTTCTTTATCAAATAACTAAACAATATGCTATTCAATAAATTGCGATGGTTCCACAGATAACGAGATTATATTATTGATTTTTGTTTCGCGGTACCATTAAAATGATCGATTTTGAGAAAGGGCCCCTAACGTCCACACGGGGGGGTATATTATTCCGTGCATTGTTGTAAAAGGATTCTCCATTTTAAGTCTATGGTGTAAGGGAAACAACTTTTCCAGTTACAATCTTGTAATGCGTCCCTAGAATCAGCCAAGCCGCATTGCCTCATGTTTGAAATTTCATTGGGGGCAAACTCTGCTTCAACACATCGAACCCTAAATCTGGACTGTGAAGATTGTCATCTCGGCCACGCCTTTGTGTTAGCTGTTCATGTGGACATCTAACAGGGGATTTCATAATAGTTTACCGTTTGTCACAGATGTGACGTTTACAAACACACCATGTTGCTCTGGCATGTGCGAAGTTGAACAGATTTATTGTGTCTGAAGTTGCAAACTTGAGAGTCAACGTCGACTATCATGCTGTTCAAACAACCACTCTGCCAATGAGACTCATAGAAACACACCAAATGAAATAAACATTTTTATTAGAAGTTGGTAACTTTAGATAGAATGTGCCAAGTTACATTTTGATACAGTCTAGGCATGTAATTTCTTGCAACTTAAAGATATCTTGCTCAACTAGTATGAAATCCTCTGTAAATGGCATGATCACGCGGTCCTTAGCAGCGGATTGCATTGAATCGTATTATATAGAAATATACAAGAGCAATGATTAATATACTAGCCCTATCAACTCATCTGATGAAAAGTGATGAACTATATGAACTTCTGATTAAGTAAACGGTCAAAATGGGTAAAATATTAGTAGAATACAGCTTCTTATTCACAACACATGTTCAAGAAGCCCGACGCCAAACAAGAGCATCATTCTCCACCAGGTTGAGGCCATTTATTGTGATATTTTATTGTTGTAACAGGATTGGTGTCATCCTGAAAAAAGGAATCAATATCTTGAAGTTAAGAAAGATTTGCACCCACATGATATAGTGGATCCTGATGCAATGCTATTGTAACTCTGGTGAATATATCTGATATAAATTCTTTCAAATTTGTCATTTTTGGTAAACAAGATGTCATATTTGACAAAATATTTTTTTTCTTTTTCGAAATTTCAGTTAACATTTACGAACTACCAAGAATGCCGTTTGTCACCATTTTCAAAATATTCTGTTTTGATCAACAATTATCCCATATTAAAGTTAAACAATGTTTCAAAATGACATTTTATCAGATATGTTCACCAGATTTGTATCAATATTGCATCAAGACAACTTAAACAGTATCTTTGTGAATTTTCAGGTTGTTTTGATTTGCTTATTTTAATGGGTTTTTTTTATGGTGACACCAATCCTGTTACAACAGCAACCTCTCTTAATAAATGATCCTTGCCCTCTGTCACAAATGAATTGTTCGATTTTAAGGCATCTTGGATCTTCATAGTCCAGCAGACATTATTTTCTGACACATTAGAACACGAAATTCGAATGAGAAAGGGAGAAACGAAGCATGAGAATGTTTGAGTGGGGGTTTGAATAGCGTGTGGGAGTATCTAAGTGATGAAGAATGTTTTTATGGCTATTTCTTTTCATTACAAAAAACAAAATGCCTACATGGTAACCGATGGTGAATATGAAATCTGTTCCATCGGTACCTTGATCCAGTATCAATGCCTTTTTAGAAATGCATAACATTAGCAAAGTATCATTTAATTAGGGAAGATGATATCTTGCGTTCCTATGCTAATTAACCGCGCACACATGCTTACTTTCTGCAGTGTGAGTAGTAGGGTCTACCCTTTTCGAGTACTGTTTTCCAGGGAGGTAACTCTTGGTCTCCTTTTTCCGTCAGTGGGCGCCACCAGTCCCGTATGACGTCACTTCCGGTCTGGGTGAATGGAGCGTGACCTGTGAACTGTATGACGTCACTTCCGGTCTGGGTGAATGGGGCGTGACCTGTGAACATGATAGGATATGTACTGACTTGTCTGTGGGGACTCAATGTCGTTCATCTCCGTGTCTTTTCGGTGAGAGGAGCATGTACTGGGATTTTTCCCACAATGTCGTTGACCTCCGTGTCTCTTCGGTCAGGTCCGTGTCTTTTCGGTGAGGTCCGTGGGAACATGATAGGAGATTGCAACATTGTTGCACGTTCGCTACAATGTTGCGAAGATGTCACGGAGATCACCGAAGAGACACGGAGGTGCCCGAAGAGACACGGAGATCCCCGAAGGGGGCGAGAGGGGTCCCTAGTGTACCGATGGGGTCGTATGAGGTATCAATGTGAAGCATACGTGAAGGGGCATCTGATGGGGTGGGTGTGGGGTTGAAATATCGTCATTCTGCGCATGCGCAGTAGACCAAGGGTATGGAAATAGACGTTTTGGGGTCTAGGGGAGCCCCTAGTGGTCCGATGGAGTCCAGTGAGGTATCAATGTGAAGCCTACGTCAGGGGGCATCCGATAAGCTGGGTGTGGGGTTGGAATATGGTTATTCTGCGCATGCGCAGTAGACCAAGGGAATGGAAATAGCTGTTTTGGGATCTAGGAGAGCCACTAATGGACCGATGGGGTCGAGTGAGGTATCAATGTGAAGCCTATGTGAGGGGGCATCCGATGGGCTGGGTGTGGGTTTGGAATATGGTCATTCTGCGCATGCGCGGTAGACCAAGGGTATGGAAATAGACGTTTTGGGGTCTAGGTGGGTCCCTAATGGACCGATGGGGTCGAGTGAGGTATCAATGTGAAGCCTATGTGTGGGGGCATCCCACTGGGTGGATGTGGGGTCGGAATATCGTCATTCTGCGCATGCGCAATAGAGAAAGGGTATGAAAATAGACGTTTTGGGATGTAGGTGAGCCCCTAATGAGCCGATGGAGTTGAGTGAGGTATCAATGTTAAGCCTATGTGAGTTGGCATCCGATTGGACTAGGGTCTCGGAATTCTGGGAAAAGTGTGTGGAAATAGACGTTTTAGGGTTTAGGTGAGCCCCTAATGATCCTATGGTGTCGTATGAGGTCTTATTTTGAAGCTGTCGTGAGCGAGCATCCGCCTGGGCTAGTGTGTCGTTCGTTGTCAATAGTCTGCGCATGCGCAGTCTGGCCGTAGTATAGAAATAGACGTGTTGGGGTTTAGGTAGGCCCCTAATGGTCTGATGGGATCGAGTGAGGTATCCATGTAAAGCAGTCGTGAGGGAGTATCTGACGGGGTGGGTGTGACGTGGAACTGACGTCATTCTGCGCATGCGCAGTAGAGAAAGTCTATGGAAATATACATTTTTGGCGCCGACATGGGTCACTATGGGTCCGATGGAGTCGAATGGGGTCTTATGTTGAAGCTCTTGTGAAGCAGCATCCGATTGGACTCAGGGTTCGTCCGTGTTCAAGGGTCTGCGCATGCGCAGTCTGGTCGTAGTATAGAAAGCAGGCATGTTGGGGGATGCGTGGGGGTGTGTGTGTGTGTGACCCACCACTAGGGGTCCATGGTTGGGGTTGGGTGGTGGTGTGGGTTCTGCGCACAGACGTCACTTCCGGGTTTCACTAAAACTACCTTCGAACACAGAAGAGTTCCAATGTTCCCCTTAGACGTAGGGTCCGGATGTTCAACCTCCGGGGCTTTTTCCGGCCCGGCCCGGCACGGCCCGGCCCGGCCTGGCCCCGTCCCGGCCGCAGTGCTCGCGGGTTACTCTGGGCGCAGCGCGCGCGCGCCTTATCCGGCCGCACGCCTGCGCGGGTGAATTTCGGATTATTCTAGGTCACTGATGGGCTACTTTCTCCACGGTGTTCGAAGCCAGTTTCACCGAATCGCCACATGTCTGTTATAGGCTTCATGCATTATGCTAATATAGAAAACACACAGGACAGGGTTTTTTTGGGTGAGATCTCATTTTGCTTTTTTTATTCAACAACAACAACGTGAGAACAACCACGTGAAACCTGAAGCCCAGAACAGGGGGCTTGTACATTGAAATCGATAGAACTTAAGCCCAGAACAGGGGGCTTGAACATTGAAAGAAGTTAAGCCCAGAACAGGGTGGGCTTGTACATTGAAAGAACTTAAGCCCAGAACGAGGCTTGTACATTGAAATGATGGGCGGCCCAGTCATATACGAGTACATCGCGATCCTCGGCCTTGGGGTACTCGTCAGACATATGTACGATGGTAGATAAGGGTCTTCCCAGGCATCGATGGTACAGGTAAAACAAGCAATATTGTCCGCACACGCTACTGGCCAGGCTTTGCAACGTTTGACTGTTCTAACACCACGTCTCTGTGCCTTGATCCATGAAGTCTGTTAAATCGGGATGGAGGGGTGGCAGGCCGTACGGGGTCAAAGTATTCGCCCTGCTGTTCTGTCAAGTACACGCCCACCCAATGCTCACCGGGCCGATCCATCGGCTCCGTGTTGAGAACGTAAGCAGCAGGATACATACGGTCTAATGGGAACACATCTCGGGCGAACACCCCTTGAAAGACCATACGTGTCTCTGGGTCATTCTCCAGCACGGTGGTTATCTGGTCTGTATCCATGTTAGGTGGAGAAGTCACAGGACGTTGCGCGCCTTGTCCACTTGAATGATGTTGTCAAACTCGGCGTAGCAGATCACATTGACGGTGCTCCGGAGGGCTCGTGCAAAGTGGATTTCCAGCCGTAAATTGCCTTGCTTGGCGAGGGCCAGCTGATGGTCGTTCTCTAAGGTGGGGGTCAAATCGAAACAGAACAACGTGTATCCGTTCGCGTAGTCCTCCCGACTGATCATATTCCCTTCGTCCTGGTTGATTTGACCGGTGGCTGTAAACAGGCTCTGATAGGCTCGAATGAAATTCGCGCGCCCAAAGTTCGGTGTTAAGGCCGCGGCTGGGACCTGTTGTCCATCCACATGCAGGGCCACAAAATTGATGCCGAAATGTTTAAAGTCAAACGGATTCTCTGGGTAGGCTCCGCTGAAACTGGTATTTTCCACACAGGCCAGGATCAATCGCTTGGGAAGTTCCCCCAGGAACAGGTTTTCTTTGTTGGCGCTCATATTTCCAGCAGACACAGAGAACACTTTGGTTTGCACACGTCGGATAGGGTACTTGGCTGGTTTTGTTTCCAATGCTTTCAGGTGTCCCAATTGAACGGCTGGATTCGGTTTCACTTTTCGGACATACAGGACTGCGTCTTGGATGACAATCTTATAGTCAGCGGCATGCCCGTCTACGTTAGTGGCCATCAAGGCGAAGGTCGGCGGCGTCGGTATCAGTCGGATTTTGATGGGGATCTTGTTCAACAGGTACCGGCCTTGTATGAACATGTATGCGTGCAGTCGACCCATGAGATCCACCGAGACGCCGTTCGCGGTCAAAGCCTTCCGTTTGCTATATCCCACATTGTCGTTCTCTACGCCCATGTGCTGGGCTGTGGCCTGGTAGAATAAAGCGGCTGTCAGTTGAGATTTTTTAGCCTCTCGCCCATGCGACAGCAGCGTCTCGATGTAGGCTCGATAGGGGTACGTGTTGGTCGAGTCACTCATGAGTTTGTCGCTGAGAAATATATCCACCTGTTGAAACATCAAGTGCAGCCAGAGATTCGTCGGGCCCACCGTTGCTTGGTCGACGATTCTGGAGCCATCTCCATTGACGGTGTTGGCTTTCACATACAAGTATGTATGGGCTAAATCCACATAGGCCGTATCCGCATTGCTAATGGTGAACTCGATGGGCCCTGTTGCGTTGATGCTGGAGAGCGGGAGATGCTCCACCCATAATCCTTGTTCGGCACTGGTCTGTGTGGGCGGGACGGTCCACAAATCAAATTCACTGTTGGTGGAGGGACAGGACTCTGCGTGGATCAAGGACATGTTTTAAGAAAAGATATCCTGGGTCTTCGATGTGCGTCGTCGCTGGGTCGGTCGTCGACTGGTGCGTGGTCTCGGTGGTGCAGGTCTCTTATTCCCTACGGTGTGTTGTGCTTTGGCCACCAAGACGCCTCCTGCTTCTTTGGCCCGCCGTTTCAAGGCTTCTTTGGGTGCCGTACCCCCCAAGACATCACCGGCGACTTGCAGTCCACTGCGTAGCGCTTGTTTGCCGATTGCTTTCACCCCACGCGTCACCAAGGGCAGGAACGTTTTGACGATGCTCCCGAGTATGTTTCCCAGTCCATGTCCTCGTTGCATGCGTGCACCACTAAAGACCGGAAGGCCACCGCCGGCCTGTTGGGCATAATAGTCCATATAGCTGCGTGCATCGCACTAGTAAGGCACCTTCATTATACAAAGTGGGGAGCACGTGCTTGTCGAAAATGAAGTGTCAGCACCACTTTCCCGCGTTCGAGTGCCACCGATCGTCCCGTGTCATCTCTTATATCCACCGTGATAGTGTTGATGTGGGTTTGTTCTACGGGTAGGTAGAGCATGTGGGTGAAACTGTGGGTGACTTGATCTCCATACGTCTTTTCAATGGGCACCACCCGTAACAGAGGTGTGTTGATATCGCCCACGATGTGGTTGTCCACCACGTCCGAGTAGACGTAGAGTCCGTACGTACCCGACTTCATATCCATCGGGATCTCGCCTTGGTGGGCAGTGGGACCAGCGAACGTGTGTAGATCGAAACCCAGCATTTGCTGTAGGATAGGACTCAGTACGACACTCGCGTTGGCGGAGACGATAAGCTGTGCCTTGTCGTTGTGTGCGTTGTAATCGAAGTCCACGTGATTCTTGAAGGGAAAGGATTTGATGGGTTTTGAAGTATTCGTGACCTCCCGTAGAGCCTTATAATGCGACAGTCTTGACAGCCCACCCATGAACTACTTGGGAGTATTGTATTGGCCTTCGGGGAGGGTGAGTCGGGTGTCTTTTCCTTCGTAGGTCACCTCGTACCACACTTCATTGGCTCGCACGTTGTACCACGAGTAAGGGTATTGGATATCCACGATGCCATATTCCTAGCGCCCAGGTAAATGCAACGGTTGCGGTAACTGGGTCACGTACTTGGCCAAGGTGTTGTCAGGAAACACATCCAGCGAACTGTTACTGGGTAGGGTGAGGTAAAACATGGCGACTGAGCTGTCCTGCTGCTGCTGTTGGTTTTAATAGGTGTTCCAGGCCTTGGGCGGTTGTGTCCGGCGTCGTGTTCGTCGCGTTGACTTGCTACGTGTCACGGCTCTGGAGATGTGGGGTGTCCTGATCAAGGATGGTTTTTTAAAGGTCTGAAAAGAAGGTGCCCGTTGTGGTGGTGGTGTTTTGGGGGGTGACTCCGGTTCCCAGTCGGATTCCCAAGAAGGTAGTGGGCCACTCGGCGATTGCTGGGTTCGCTGCATAAAGGCCCAGCGGTGGGGGTTCCCCACCAATTCCTGTGGTACATGCATGTCTTTCAAGCCTTGAGCGAAGACCTCCCATCCTCGAGGATCCGTGTGCGACCTGCGTTTACGCATCAGGTCATTCACTAAATCCGTCATGTGGGTCCGGGGACCACCTGATTCTGTACCAGGAGTTCGCCTTTATCATTCCAAGTCATGTTAGGATTCTGTTTCATCCGTTGTAATACCAGGCCAGCTTGTTTCCTGAACGATGCAGGTACACTCTTCAGCACTTCGTCTTCCACCCACTGTGGGGCTGTGGGTGGTACCCCTGGTAATGGCGGCTGTTGGAGCGATGCTGAGGTCGGCGGTGTGTCACGTGGTGGTGGTGGTGGTGGTGGGGTAGAGAGGGTTTTGTATTGGTCCATGAACGTCATGTACCGTTGAAGCGTCTCATTGTACCGTTGTACTTTCTCACTGTCGCTTAACCCCGGTCTCTGTAAGATCTGTTGCATCTCTCCATCGAGGGTGTTTATGGTCTTCACCGTAGGTGGGACAGGGTAGGGCGATTGGAGGTTTTGAAGGAACCGTGGTTCGACGAGGACCAGCTTTTTCGTGTGGTTCATTGTCGGCCGAAGAGTCCACCCAATACTGGACCCAACACGGAAGCGGCCAACGGTGCTAAGATGGCCCCGAGAAAGCCGCCTTTCTGTAACACCTTTTTCTTTTGTGTTTGAGGGACCCGCTTGTGGACTAGGGTTCGGAGACCTGTCTTATGCTTGGCCAACTTGGTCTTCTGAGCCGGAGTCAGTGGTACGTTGCCTTTTAACAGGCTGTACCCGATCTCGCACAGACAGCGTACAAGGTCAGGGTCCGCACCGCGTACAATGGTTCGGACTAACTCGGGTGGGGCCGTCTTCAATACACGGAGCGTGGGAGCGTGCTTCCGTACTCGCGCAGACATCATGTACAACTAATGCTAGAACCCACAACTCTGCTCTTTTTATCTACTTCAGAGAACAGAGACAAAGTCAACCATGTTGTGGTATTAATTCTTTTTATTATCCCCATCATCAAACACACACACCCCAGCTGGGGGCGCCACTGTGGATGTGTTTACATTATTTTTGCATGTACACGTGGTGGGCCTCTCCGGGAAAGATGCCGGTCCGTAGTCGAAGGTGGTCGGGTGTGGCTTGCTTGAGGTCGAAGAGCATATACCCGTGCTGAGGGGTTGTGGCATCTTTAAATGCTTCCAACGCAAACGGTGTGCGGCCGGGATACATCTGTCTCGCCAGGTGCAGCAGTTGAGTGGTATCTCTCGGGTTTTTGAAGACCACCAGGTAGTGGGCATTTAAGCTGATGTTCCGATGTTCTTTGTTTTAACTGAACAGATTCTGCACAATGTAGATGATGCTGAGCCGTCGATGGTGGCTGCCTTTGGTAAAGAGTTGGGTGACCCGCGCATCCGTCTCCGCCATGAGATCATCCAGAACCACCAAGGTGTCGGGTTCCAAATCGGCCAGGTTGGGTAGGCCTTCCACGAACGTGATGTGGGGCATTGCTGCATACGCTTCCTGCCATTCTCCGTAACACCACACGACTCGGGCAATGGGTGGGGTGATCATGCTGTCGGCGTGTTGAAGGAGCTTCCTGACGAAGTGCGTTTTGCCGGAGCCCGTCGGTCCTGCGATGACGCAAGTGAAGGGATGCTGCCACCGAGGGTCCATGGTTCGAGCTGTATACGCTGTCGTGGTAACCCGCTCTTGTAAATTTGGTACGAGTGAACTGGAGTGGTGGTGGTGGTGGTGGGTACAACGTCGGTCGTTGTTGTCTGTTCACTGCGAGTGATGATGGTGGTGGGTACAACGTCGGTCGTCGTTGTCTGTTCACTGTGAGGGATGAAATCCGGTGGGTTTTCAGACGTAGTGGGTGTACTTGGTGTAGGTGTGGAGCTTGGTGTGGAGCTCGACGTGGCTTGTACACGGGGTGTGGTGGTGACTGGGCTCGATACGGGGTTGACTGGTGGCTGGTGTTCTCAGTTGGTTAAGTATCGTGCTGAGATAGGCTACGTCGTAAAACACACCTCCGTACAACACACTCAGCAGGGTTATCAGTATCACCACAAAGCCCACTTGCGCTTAGCGCGTTTTGGGAGACGGTGTGTTCAGAGGCAGCTGCTGTTTGTCCATAGCACTGTGGTCGGACGTGGAATGAAGGATGACGGCAGTGGTGTCTGGCTGTATATTCGTTTCACCTGGTTGGCAGCGCCCCAGGAATTGAAGGAACTGGGCCAGCCTTGCCATTTGACGAAATGAAACAGTTTGCCACGTCGACGTTCCGTTTTCAAAATCTGCTCCACCGTGTAGTAGTCTTGCTGTGTTTTTACGATAGGCTGTAATTCCGTCTCGTAAAACGTGCCTAGCAACGGTTCCCCTTGAAGATCTTCCAGTTCGTAGACTCGCCGCTGTCGGGGTAGGCGCCGTTTAATCAGGAAGTGCTCATCGCTCCAGTTGGGCAAGTAACGTTTCTCAAATTGACCTTTGACTTTACTGATCCGTACAGGGTCCCCGACCTTGAACACCGCCTTCGTTGTTCGCTGCGATTGCCTGGGGTACAAGACACGCCGGACTTGGGCTTCATTGCGTTGGGTCACGGTAATGGGGGCTCTCTCTATACGTCGGTGATAGTCTCGATTGTAACCACTCACAAGTTTCGGGAGAACATCGATGTACCGCCTTGTATTCTTATAGGTGAAATATTTATACATACGGCCTTTGAATGTCCTGTTGAACCTTTCCACCACGGAAGCCTTGGTCTCGTTGTACGTATGGAAGAAAAACACCTTCTGGGCTTTCAGAAACTGTTGGAACGGTCTGTTGAGGAATT
>JAVTVY010054497.1:0-28310 GCA_036873755.1 Hanleya hanleyi | reverse complement strand
AGACAACCAACACATGGTATGATGTATAGGAAAACATTTATTATCCTCATAGTTCAATGAACATAACACATAAACAATATTTGGCATATTGGGGGGCAGACTCCTCACAGCTCCATCCCTAACTAGCATGTATCATAGTGAGTCGCAGGGTTCAGGGGCCAAGGCAAATCAGGGTGAGACCTGACCGCAAGTGGGTGGTGCCGCCATGAACAGTCACCTACTCTAAATGCTAAGCTACAGTCGCAGGGCTGCCGGGAGCAAGCATGACGATGGTTGTCTGGAGTTTTTGGGCTGCCAGGAGCAAGCATGACGATGTTGTCCCGGAGCAGTCACTAATCGTAAGTCGTTAATAGTCAATTTTGAGGGGAAAGAAACAATGTGTTTCCCCCCCAAAAAGGCGGAACTATGTGGAGCTGACCCCCAAAATTGAAAACTCTCCACACCTCCAGCAGAAATAGTGATTCTCATAGACATGTAAATACAGTACAAGACAAAATAAATGTTAAATGTATGAATTATATTCAATTGTGACACATGGCACGCTGAGCACAAGCGATTGTGTCCAATGACGTGCGAATATAACGAGTGTAGCAGTCTGAACTCCATCGTCCTAGGACTTTTATTAAATGATCTTCAACTTGCGCCCTGGCGGCACTGCTGGCCGAGCCCACTCTTATCGAGTGCCCGTTCACATTACTTGTATCAAAGCCTAATTGTTTGAGTATGATTCTGATTCTGTTTATAAAGAATTGTCTACTTAAAATTTGATTAGCATGGTTTATAACAAACAAAAGGGTCCTCAGGTTTTGCACCCAGAGACGCTCGCAGATTCAAATACTGTGTCAAGAATGTGACAGGACATACAGTATGACCAGTTTTACACAAGGATATGACCACGCCTTGTCGAAATGGATCGGTTTTAGAAGATTTTAATGTTAATTTGAAATGCTCTGTCTGGTGTACCCAGGTGAGGTCACGCATGAGTAAGTGATGGCTAGGATCGACCACATTATTTATAGAGGTGAATTCCCCACAGCGTAGAAAAGCAAAGAATGCCACAGTACATACTGTCTTCAACATTAGATCAAGGTGTGGCCCAAACATACCAATATCCAAAGCTCCACAAATTTGTTTTAATATGTCAAAAGTGATTGGTTGGCGTGGACTCCGGGGGGTCTTAAGTTTCTTCAGTGCCCTATACAACAAAGTAAGACGTGGGTGGACCTGGCCATCCCTATTAATGAGTGGGTTAGGGAAGCCGGCTTTGATATAAGCAGATCTAATGCCAGCTAGGTACACTTTGATCGTATCATATGCTAAATACAACACCCCATGACAATGAGCAATAAAATAAACAAGCAGCTTCTCAGAGATACATGGCAAATGGAGTGGGGCATTACACGAACACCCAGGTGAGAAATATGTGATGATAAACCTGCAGTAGCATTTATAACCTGAATTGTATACTGCCTGGGTATTTTCAGCCAATGATACAGTCCATAGTTCATTTAAAGTCTCATTCAGTACAGAAAAAGTTCTTCCGGTGTTGGGCACTTGAACGGGACATCTTCTGCGTTCGGGGCCAGGTTCCGAAACCTCTGGAACTGGAAACGGGACAAGGCGTCAGCAATGTTATTATGCGAACCACATATGTGTTGAGCATGCACAACAAAATTGTTCACTGCTGCACACCAAATCAACCTACGCATTAATTTCATTATCACACTACACTTGCTCCTGCCTTTCGAGATTATACTGACTGTGGCTGTATTATCACAATGAAAGAGAATACGTTTCCCTTTCCATTCAGCACCCCACAACACTGCTGCTACCACTATCGGGTATAACTCCAGGAATGCCATAGAGATTGATATATTCTCGTTTTCATGCATTTCACGCACAGAAACTGGCCACAATTCACTGAACCATTTTCCCTGGAAATAACCTCCGAAACCTAGCGTCGAAGCTGCGTCGGTGAATAGGTGGAAATCGGAGGCTACTGTGATGTTATCCTCGAGGAAAAAGGAAATACCATTCCACTCGGAAAGAAATGTGTGCCACAGACGTAATTCCTTCCTGGTGTCGGAATCCAGAGCCACGTACTTGTAACACCGATCTACCTGCTTGGATAGATTTATCAGATGTGAAATAAAGGCTCTTCCTGGCCATATTGCCTTCATGGCAAAATTTAAGTGACCTAACATACACAGCAACTCACGTTTCTTGCAGGACTTTTTGAGAAGAATGGAATTGAGAATTTCTATAATACGGCACACTTTATTGGCTGGGAGGCGCACTTCCATCTTGATAGAATCCAGGCAAACCCCCAGGTATTCCAACTCATGACTGGGGCCGACTGTTTTATGGGGGGCACGCGGGATGTTCAATCTGTTGAACACCAGAGACAACAAGGCAGTATTCCTGAATCCATTGGCCTGGGGATAATCTATGCAAAGATAATCATCTAGCAAGCAGTACACGAACTTGATCCCATAGTTGGTCCTACATATCCACGCTACTGCCTCAGATAGCATTGAGAAAATCTTTGGACTTGAGCGACATCCAAATGCGAGTTTAGTAAAGAAATAATATCTACCCCGCCACTTGATACCATACCATTGAACCAAGCTGGGGTGAATGGGGACGAGTTTAAATGCAGTGCTGATATCAGTTTTACACAACCAAGCAGCTTGTCCGCAGTGCTTAATTGCTTTGATGGCATCGTCAATCTTAACGTATTGCAGAGAAAATTCATCTTTACTAATTAACTCGTTGATGCTAGGATGTGAACTGTTACCACGTGGAGCTGAGAGGTCGACTATAAGCCGCTTCAATTGTTACTTGTATGAAAGCAGATGTTCCTTTTCTCATCCGACTTGTGATATGGAATCTCTCAATAAACACTGTTCATGAACAATGTTGATTTCACATAACCATGCTAAAACATGTAATAAATGCACGGTTAGCTCGACGTTTTTGACACAAGTGTTATAGAATGAATAATAATAAGATTGGGTTCATTCAAACTAGTTGATGCCTCCTAGAATTGATAGGTATTTCTTTTACTTTTCCAGCAACACCCGGGAGATTAGTCGACCATTTAGAAAATACCAAAGGCTTCAGTCTTCGCTCACTCAAGTACCTGGTAAGTTTTTTTGTCCAAATGAACTGTCTGTCAAAGAAATTACATGTAAAAGTTTACATAAAAGAAATTGCCCTGGTATCAATTGTTGCTTCCAGTGTACATTTTGTTGAATAAGTTTTCTGAGAAGTGATGACACACCAATAATGAGAGAATATTTTTGTCATGTATTGTTGCTATCAGCCCTTTCAGAAAGTTTATCATAAAGGTACTCGATGGATGTTGTCTTGTTGGGATAAAGCACCAACAAATATGATGTACTATAAATCCTGCAAGTGAAATTTCTTATCATAAAATCGGGGAGATCAAATTTGTGGAACAGGAAGTTGACGCAATAGTCCAAACACATGCAGATCATCTATCATCTGTCCTACTTTGCAGGTGATGGACGAAGCAGACAGAATTCTGAACATGGACTTTGAACTAGAGGTAAGAAGTAATCATTAAGCGCTCACTTTTACCATTATCCTCATATCGGAGTCTCTACAGCCTGGCATCAGTGTTACAACCGCTGATAGATTCTCACCTTGAAAACCTGGTGCATAGCCGGTTAGCACATGGCTTTTAGTTAATCAACTAACCCACGAACATTCTTATTGCATCACACCTACTGTCAGATATACCTCTTGATGGCATTGGGGTTAAAAATGTGGCACTCAGATTTTGTACATACCGGTAATATATGCATGGCCGTCGACCAGTGAAGCAGATTGGCCTCGGGAGCAAATATGATGTTGTAACCTACTCTTTTAAAATAGTTCTTGTAAACTTGTTCTTTCTTCTGTAAGATGTACTGGATGCATTCTTCATCTCATAAATGCTTCCTGTGTCAGTCAGTGACTTACCTAGCGACCCGTCCACCTGTCAATTTGGACGGGTGACTTTTTCAAACGACTGAAAATGACGGGCAGGCGAGAACTCGTGACGGGCGGAATAATCAGATTAATTCAATAAAATATAGGGCAATATACTCAAATAGCCCCTTTAATCAGCGTAAGCTAATTCTTCATTTCATTATTAACATCGTTGGCTTGTTTCACGTCTCCGCTGGTCGGGCAGCATGCTAACGTGCGCAGAATTTCCCCCAACTTGTGCGCCATGTTGATGGTGTTAAATACCGCTCCATCGCTCGTACCCGAGGGCTCCCGATTCGCGAATGAACTCGCGTGAGAGAACGCGAGACGCTATCAATCACCACTGGCAATGTACCTTGCTAGTGGCGGATGACAGCGACAGGAGCAGTTCGCAGAAACAAAAACTTTCACAAGTTAAAATAACTACATTATTTAGCAAGTATAGAAAGGAGTCTGAGTCCACGACTGTGCCAACTGACAATGAAGATGACACAGATACTCAAAATGATAACCATACGCCGATTCTCCTACCGATCAAATTGTACCAGTTCAACTTTTTTTTCTTCTCCTTTTACTATGTGATATTGCTGCCAAGGGGCCTGAAATGCTGGGATTGTGGATGGGCACTTTCTGAATTCTGGTTAACACCCTGGTGTCAGTCAAAATCGATGAAGCATGCACTCATTTTTGTGGTCCAAATTAGTCCGGGGTTCTTGCATCATGCATGAGGACAATTTTAGGAGGTTACTGCTAATTGTGAGGACATTGTTACAATTGCTCATAATAGTCTGTATACCCACGAAAATCATCCAGTGGCACCACCCGACTTCCTTAGGCTTGCCAACCACAAACCTGGTGTTGCTTTTGGAACACTCTTTATGTTGCAAATTTATTTTTGGTGTTTGTGTACTGTAGGTTGATAAGATCTTGAAAGTGATACCACGAGAACGGAAGACATACCTGTACTCGGCCACTATGACGAAAAAGGTAAAACAGATCATCACAGTGAACTTGATTATATTCCTGATCGTTAAATTTAATACAGCCCTTTGGGAATCTTCCAAAAACGACTTCACAGTGAAATTACATAAACTCTTCAACAAGGGACTTGATACCTGTATATAACAGGAATGAGATAATGATGTACACTATACTTGAAACTAACTCCAGCCAAGACGGAGTTCTATAATCACAGTTGAACTATGGCTTGTTCAAGATTTAGTATTCTTTGGAAGACAGACAGTAGTTTTTTAGAAATTTAAAACATATTCTCATATGGAAAGCATAGCATTCACAACAACATCCTGATTGGCTAATATTTTTTTAAGTGGGAATTCTCTGCACAGAAAATAGCCTTATTTGAATGTATAGCCAGTTTATTCATGAAAACGAATTTGGGAGATGTTAAAGCATACATATGTTGCCCCAGTTCATTTAGTGGAGGGAGCGAAAATTCAATAGCCATTCTTTATTTCTTTGCTCATGGTGGACTGGATGAATGATGCATCACTGTACCAAACCCCTATAAATGAACTATGTGGGTTTTTTTCTTTTGGTCAGGTTGCCAAATTGCAAAGAGCTTCGTTGTCGAACCCGGTGAAGGTTGAGGTTTCAACAAAATACCAGACAGTGGAGAAATTACAGCAGCACTACTTATTTATTCCAGTAAAATTCAAGGTAGATATACATATGTGTTGTGGGATGTCCTATACTGCACAACAAGAGTGACCCCTTGGTCAACTTATCATGTAGATCAGTTTCTAAAAAAATTGTACTTTGGGATGGGGGGGGGGGGAGTGGATTTACAGTCCAATAGTCTATTTGCCAGATCCCTGATTGTTATGCACTGGCACACAGTGGGAGAGTGGCCCAGACTGAACAAGGCTGAACTGGGTGTGTATAGCTTCTTATGGAAAACATTGGGAGAAAATGCTGTTCACAGAAATGGATGGAAAGATATCAAATAGAATTGGCTTATTCCAATCCTAGAATTAATTTAAATTTTCATGCCATATTTATTTCCTGCCCTTTTCGAATAATTAGCACATTTGCTAGTTATCCCTGTTGTTTTCCATAATGTATGTTATACATGCCGGTGAAGCTCTCCCATTTTGTCTGCCCTGTCATCATCTGTAAGGATCTGCGGTCTAATAGACAATGCATATCATTCTAGATTATGAAAATAGGAATGTTCTTACTGTGGTAACATACCTTGTGTCTCCTCAAACATGTATTAGAAGATACTTAGGTCATAAAACATTGAATTATCTTTTATGGCCTCACCTCAATGATGTTATTGTATTCACAGGATGTCTACCTGGTGTATATTCTTAATGAGCTGGCGGGTAACACTTTCATGATCTTCTGTAGTACATGTCTGAACACAATGAGAGTGGCGTTAATGTTACGTAACCTCGGATTGGCTGCGGTCCCTCTTCATGGTCAGTTAAGTCAAGTAAGTGGACACTCATCATCATTCTATTGAATTTGAGAGGATGAAATAAATCTGTCATAGGTAATGCCGCTTTCAACTCTAGTAAATAGATTGAGTGAGAATGACCATCCTCATGTGGTTAACCCTTGTCCCGCCGGTGCCGAATTTTTATAGGATCCACTGGTCCGTGATTCTCTGCCGGTCTGAACTTCTTAGGCCTACACATTCATTCTGAGAGACAAGAAAGTTTGTGTCTGCTTTTTCAAGCATTTCTGCATTGTCTGATATGCATTGGGGGTTGATTTCAACAAGTTACAAATCATTCTACCGATAGCATTGTTTTATCAAACAAATTATGACACATCAGTTTTCATTTCTCAACAAAGCACTTCGTTGTGAAGAACTCCGTATTCTACTCATCTTGGACTCAGTGAATGAAATCTATCAATTTTATTGATTAAAAATGGTGTATACATCTCGGGCCCAGAGCTTTCATTATGATGTGAGCTAATACGATTGCCCAATTCCGATTGGGTGATATATTGGTTAAAAAAATGATTAATGTATACTGCGCATGCATATTGATCAACTCCCTCGTAACCGAAAAATCACAAAATATAATGGCATGTTGTTAAATTCTCATCAGCCAAAGCAGAGAAGAATATGGCAAATGTGTGTGGAATCTTCATTAATTAAATTTGAACATGGGTACACTGACATGATTCTGGATGTATTCGTGACTGAAAACCTAACAATGCCGAGTATTTATTTGACCCGCATCCAAAACAAATGGTCATTATTGATTGGAAAAATGGAACTGCTTCATTGTGTAATTTTCCAAAATAGGATTTTCTCTCTATGCTGATATGTCTTTCTGAATTTTGAGTCTAGGAATTATAAAAATTATTGATTCGGGGCTTAAAATTGATGTATCATTCATAACATTCTGTCTGCTATCCCAGTTTAGTGATATAATCTAAGGACATGCTCACTGTCATTATATGACAAAAACTGAGCCATCTGAGCCAACAAGATGGCATACTGGCAGTGATACCTATTATGCTTATCATGTGCTTATTGCATCTGCTTAGACTTTCAGCTGAAGGTCATTGTTTATTGACATATTGTAGCAGTATTTATTTCTACCATAAATGGTTTTGTTCAGACCAGGGCAGCCCACGCAGAAATCACCCCACTCCTGGGTCTCGAAACAGTGGTACAGATATGAACATTGTGTTTATAACAGATGCCGGAAAGTTTTTACCCTTCGACCATTTTGGCCTCGGAGTATTGTCATGTCATGTACGTCCGTCCGTCTGTCCATTATCACATTTTAGGCAAAACCATTCCGAGATAGTGTTGTTTGGACTGTGAGTCTGTAACCCAAATATTCTCAGAGTAATCCGTCAACTTCATAACATTTAATCAATGTTACTGTCTTATGGTCTGGCCATACATCTGTAGTTGTTCACATCATTTTTCTATTCACAGGCCAAACGACTGGGTGCTTTGAATAAATTTAAAAGTAAAAATCGCTCAATTCTGATTGCGACAGATGTTGCCAGCAGGTATGTTTATGAATAACTGTAAAAGTCACTTTTATCAATTTTTTTTCTGCTGCCAGATGTCTCGGTGCACACAAAAGTGCATCCAAATTCTGTGGTCATGCGAAACATACTGGTGAAAAATTAGCCAATTTAGCATGGCACCATTAAAGTTACTTGGAATAGATAGAAACATCCAGTTATAAAACATTTGATTGGTCAATTTAAATTTTCAAATGGAAATCTCACCTTTTCATTGGCTCGTGAGGAAAATTGGAAGAAAATTCAGCCAATCACGTAGTTTCTCTCAATGTTGATTCCAATACTGATGCAACTTTGATTTTCAATTTCATTCTTGTATTGAATAGTCCATAAATTTATATTTCAGAGGCCTGGATATACCACACGTTGACATCGTTATAAATTTTGACATCCCCACCCACTCCAAAGACTATATCCACAGAGTGGGCAGAACAGCGAGAGCCGGCCGGTCCGGTAAATCTATCACTTTTGTCACACAGTGAGTACATGTTTTATCCAAGCTGGGAATGGGGGGGGGGGGAGTCTTGCTAAGAGATTAAGAAGATCCCCAATATGTGATAAAATTTCCAGAGACAACCCCATGTATGAGATGAATATTTTCAGGAGAGGAAATTGCTGGAAATTATTTTTTTTATTTCCCCAAGATTTAGATATTAGACATTCAGACAGTCCTGGGCAACCAGTCTTCAAAACTAATAAGTTGCCCTGGACTGTCTGAATGTTTTATATTAAATCATTGGGAGTAAATATCACAAATTTTCTAATATCTAATCCATGTATTCAATCCTTGTGCATGTTGGGAGAAAAAGAAAAAAAATGCAGAAATTTGTTATGTTCTGTTCACATCGATCGAAAGCTGTTCTATTGACTCTTGCTTGTCTTGTATTCATAGGTATGATGTAGAATTGTACCAGAGAATAGAGCACCTGCTTGGTCAACAGTTACCCCTGTACCCTACTGAAGAAGAGGAGGTCATGTTACTCATGGAGAGAGTCACAGAGGCACAGAGATATGCTAAAATGGTATGGAGTGTACATGTAGTAAAGTTATTCTCATGGCATCAGATTGTATACCTCCTACTGTCGGATATACCCTCTGATTGCATTGAGTTAAAATTGTGGCATAAGGCCACACCAATTTTCTTTTTTGGTTTACAGGCTGATTTTATTTTTTGGGACACTCAGTTACATCAACTCCTTCAGCTTTGGACATTATGAACAGGGCCAGATGAGCAGAAACTAACAAAATAAACTTGGTGCAGCAAAATGCCCAGTTTTATTGTTATTGTCACCTCCAATCTTGAAAAAAATAAAATCCTCCGTGAAATGAAAAATTAAATTGGGTGTGTCCTAAGGTAAACAAGGTGCTGTATCATATTCTCTTTTCAAATAGCTTCGCATCCAACTTGTTCGTTCTTATATAAGATATACTGGATCCATTTTCCAACTCTTGTGTAATTTCATTTCATGAAACCTCACTTGAGACAATTTCAAGTACACTTGAAAACCTCCATTGACTTGATTTGTTGCTTTTTCATGAAAGTTTACTTGAACGGAAATTGCACTTGAGTACAAGTGTGGTCGGACCTCTCTTGAAAACCGCACTTGGAATAAAAAGGTACTTCAAATGACCAATATGGAGGGAGATGGTGTCGAAATATAACTTTTTTGTCATGTGCCCATGTATCATAATGCACATATGAGCATTGTTCTTCATCTCATAGATCCAAAAACAGCACAGACATATTTATTTGACACCTGAATTTCTACTGTTCGGCACCTGAGCATCAATTATTTTGAGCATACATTTGATTCTGCGGGAGTACTATTTATTACCAAACCACAAAAAACAGTTCCAAAAAGGTCACTTCAAACATCACTTGACCAAGTGCGGCCAAAAACGTTTGGTGAAACACAACTTGAAATTTTTTTGAAGAGCACTTGGTCAAGTGCAAAAATCGCCCTTGAAAAAGTCAAGTCGGGTTTCATGAAATCGGCCCCTGATGTGTCGATCAAACTGGATAAAGACTGAATGTACATGCACACTGCGTTTTTCGGTTCAATGCAGTCAGAGGCTGTTAAAGATGGTAAAGATTTCAGAATTGTTTGCATCATAAATGTGGGGATGGAAGAGAAAACCTTAATTCCTTTCATCCACTTGATTGTTGATCCACATTGCTATTTTTGGGATCATAATAGTATCTCTGCTATTTTGTGTATCATTCTATTAAATACTATCAATCAGTAATCAATAAATGATATATTTTTGTAGGAAATGTCCGACCAGGGAAATCGGAAAAAGCGTTCTAAGGATGAGGATGATGATACGGAGGAATCGTCGGGTGTTCGGAAAAAATTCAAAAAGAAGAAAAAATATTGAACTGCCAGAATTCTCCTTTTATCATTTGTGATTTAACTAAATATAATGAATTTCTGTCATAGACCTACCATATCGCGGCGGAAAGAAATGAACAGCTCCTAAGATACTGTAATCATGGTACATATATGTTAAAATGTTTTCTTGTTTTGTTTCGGAAAATCATGGAATCGTAATAAATGACTGATAAACCTCAGTTCAGAATTCTTCAGGATTCCCTTTCTATAACCCCGCCAAAAACTTGCTGTATTGTGATGACATTGTCTGTTCATTTGTGTCCGGTCTATATCACTGGCAGTTTTTTTTATCTACATGTACAGTCAAAATGTTTTGTGAATGGATACATCAGGATACGCTGTGTCACATGCCAAATTTGAAGTCCAGGTCACTAGCTCATAAATCAGGAAGTCATTAAAAATTGCAAGTTTTTTGTGAATGCATACATTAGAGGAGACGAGATGACCTGTACAACAATTGAGGTCAAAGGTTATGGTCAATTGGGAAACATTAGATGTGATTACACCAGCTAGAGATGTGTTGAACACCAAATTGAGGTCAAATGATCAAGTTCACTGTGACTTGGAAATAATATGTGCATTCCCTGCAGTTCAGAGATCTGGATTGTGATCAAAATTCCAGGTATATCTCAAGTATACCTCATGAAAAAGAAGTTTGTTGATTATGAGGTATGTCTGTCTGCTCATCCATATATTGGTTGTCCTTCTGATGCCCAAATCTCCCGACACCCACAGGGCATGAGGGGACTATGGTATTGGAGTTCATCCGAGTTTGTTTTCGGAAAATATCCTGTGATAAACAAATGGATTCTTTCCAAATTTGGTATGTGGGTACCATGCCTCAAGATCGTGCTTGGGATTGGGTTTTTTGCTAATCCGCTTACAGATAGCTCTTCTGGGGGCCAAGTTAAAATTTGTACAGTCCCTGGAGAACAAGTTAAAATTTCATTTCCAGACAATAACTGGTGAAAAACTGAACAAATTCTCTCCAGATTTGCTATATGTATGGCTACCTTGCTCTTCAAGAAATAATTTTGTTTTTTTGCCTATATCTGCCCTGGCAGTCAAGTAAAAATTTCATTTCTGGACAGCAACATTTGCAGGGATGAATTCTGTTGAGTGAAGGTGTATAACAGGGCGCGAGGATTATGCTGTCGTATGTTGTAGGGATTATCGATTTAGTCCACCACGTGTGTTGGGAGTAGTATGTTGCAGGGATGAGTGTTGTAGTGAATAATGCATAGTAGGGAGGCGAGTTGCAGAGAATACTATGTTGTGGGGAGAAATGCTCTAGTGAGTATGTTGTAGGGATGAATGGTACCAGTCAAGTGTAGGAAAGACTGCTGTTTTGAGTATTTTGTAGGGGAGAGTTGTAATGAGTATGCTGTGCTGTAGTGAGTGCTGTGCTGTAGGGAGAGTGTACTGTAGTGAGTATTTTGTAGGGAGGTGAGCTGTAGTCCGTATTCTGATGCAGGAGTGTGCTGTAGTATGTTGTAGGGATGAGTGTTGTAGTGGGTATTGTGTATTAGGGAGGAGAATGATGTAGTGGATAGTAATTGTCGGGAGGCATGTGTTGTAGGGAGGAATTTGCTGCAGTGATTAAGTTGTAGGGAGCTGTTGTCAATGTGTTTTAGGAAGGAGTGCTGTATTGAGTAGGGATGAGTGTGTTGTGGGGAGGAGATTACTGTAGTCAGATGTGTTGTAGGGAGGAAAGTGTTGTCATGAATGGGGAGGAGTGCGCCTTAATGGGTAATACGCTGTAGGAAGGAGTGATGTATGTATAAGGATGAGCGATGTAAAGAGTAATTTGTAGTTGGAACGCGAGTGCTTTACTGACTCGTATGTTGGGAAGTTTGGGCTATAGTGAGGAATGTGCTATAATGAGTATGTAGTATGAAGGAGGACGCTGTAGTCGGTAATGTGTTGCAGGGAGGAATGTGCTGTATTGAGTATGTAGTAGGGAAGAGAGTGTTGTAATAAATAATATGTTGTAGAGAGGAGTGTGTTGTAATAAACAGACCTAATAGTGAGATGTCACATGAGTACTCAACACATTACTGACTACAGCTATAACACATTACGGAGTACAGGCAGCTCCCTCCTCCCTACTACATACTTTTAGTACTGTGGTTTCGTGAACGTGTCGTCCAGCTGTATGTGAAATTCTGTGCTTGTATTTTGTGAATTTACTGCAGTGAACGTTAAACGTTTCTTTAGTTTTGCTGTTCATGGTCAAGTTCATGTTCATGCACCTGTTTCATGCTCATTATTATTCAGGGTATCTGACATTTATTTGGCATCATGGTCGTTTGACTCACGTGTGATGACCTGTGTTTTCACCTGTTCTCTTATGTCGTTGTTTCGTCTGTCATGCCAATTAACCGTGGCTGCTTAATTAGCAAGAACAATGAAGCTCTTGATCGAAGGTCCTTCTTGGTCAGCGGGATGTATACGACACACTTGTGTTGATTTGTTGGCTGAGCGGGAATCGGGATAGAAGAAGTGGAAGCGTTAGGGCAAATGCTGAATTTCAGTGAATGGTTCGTTTAATTATGTCTCCCCCAACTATGTTGGGGGGAGACATCTAGTGTTTGTGCGGTCTGTCTGGATGGATGTCTGTCCGTCCCCTTGCCGTGTCTGCAAGATATCTTGAGAACTAGTGGATGGAATTTCACCAAACTTGGATGAAAGCTTCATTGGGATAGCCCCCTCATTTGATTAGGTGTTGGTGTGTGTGCGTGCATTCACCCGTGTCTGGTGTCCGTCCATCCGTCCATCTACTTGTACATGTATATACAGGCCTTGTCTGCGAGATATCTTGAGAACTACTGGACGGAATTTCACCAAACTTGGATGGAAGCTTCAGTGGGATAGCCCCCTCATTTGATTAGGTTTTGGTGTGTGTGTGTGTGTGCATTCATCCGTGTCCGGTGTCCGTTCGTCCGTCCATCTACTTGTACATGTATATACAGGCCTTGTCTGCAAGATATCTTGAGAACTACTGGACGGAATTTCACCAAATTTGGATGGAAGCTTCATTGGGATAGCCCCCTCATGTGATTAGGTTTTGGTTTGTGTGTGCGTTTGTTCATGTTCGATGTCCGTCTGTCTGTCCATGTACTTGTACATGTATACACAGGCCCTTTCTGCAAGATATCTGAAGAACTACTGGACAGAATTTCACCAAACTTGGATGGAAGGTTCATTGGGATAGCCCCCTCATTTGATTAGGTTTGGGTGTGTGTGTACATTTATCCATGTCCATCGTCCGTCTGTCCATCTAAAATATACAGACCTTGTCTGCAAGATATCTGAAGAACTACTCGACGGAATTTCACCAAACTTGGATGGAAGCTTCATTGGGATAGCCCCTCGTCTGATTAGGTTTTGGTGTGTGTGTGTGCGAGCGTTCGTGTCCGTCCATCTACTTGTACATGTATGTACAAGCCTTGTCTGCAAGATATCTGGAGAACTACCCCACGGAATTTTGCCAAACTTGGTGGGCTCATCTGATTAGGTTTCGGTATGCATGCATGCATTCGTCTGGGTATGTTCACAGTGTGAATACTTAGCACCCAAAAGAGACGCAAGATCGAGACAGTTCTATATCTTACCAAAGATTCATAAACCTATAGATAAGTGTGCAGATAACCTTACACCCCCTGGGCGCCCTATTGTGTCAGACTGTGGGTCAAATTCTTACCACATTTCGGAATACATTGACTACTACTTGAAGCCTATCGCTAACCGATATAGTAGTTATTTGAAAAACACTGAAGATTTCCTGTCAAAACTGTCCAGCATCCAAGCTCCTTCCAACACCTTACTTGTCACTATGGATATTGAATCCATGTACACTAATATTGACATTGATAAAGGTATTCAAGCTGTTAAAGATGCTTTCCAAAGATTTCCCGATCCCAATCGCCCAGACGAAGAACTTTTGGAATTATTAGAAATTAGTCTAAAAGGTAATGACTTCGAATTCAATGGGGAGTTCTATCAACAAATTAGTGCATGGTTGTGCAATGGGTAAAAAGTTCAGTCCAAATTTTGCCACTATCTATATAGCTCATTGGGAAGAGCAGGCTTTAAGAAAATTAGATAAACAGCCTCTCTTATACCTCAGATATTTAGATGACATTTTTGTACTTTATAACCATTCCAAGGACGATTTTGGAGTATTTTTCGAAACTCTAAATAACCATGACCCAAATATCAAACTCGAAGTAGTTATTCATGACTCTTCTGTGGATTTTTTGGACCTAACAGTTTTTAAAGGACCTGGGTTTCAGAACACTGGATATTTAGATTGCAAGGTATTTTTTAAACCAACTGATACCCACGAACTCCTACATGCCAAATCTTTTCACCCGACCCATATATTTAAGGGCATAATCAAATCTCAAATCATTCGATTCCATAGAAATTCAAGCGATATACAGTATTTTCACCACTCATGTGCGATCCTATTTCGGGCCTTGAAACCTAGAGGCTATTCCGCCCGGTTTTTACGGCATATAAAATCTGAAACACTTCGCCAAATCACAAACTGCCAAATAAATGACGTTCGTGAGTCAGAACCGGTAAGGATAAAACATAAACGCCCTAATCATGGCAATGGTAAGACCTCCAAATGTCTAAAACCTCAGTGTAAACTGGACGAAGTAATTGCTACACAATCAACTTTCAAAAGCGAACAGACCAAAAATGAATACAAGCTTAAGGATCAACTAAACTGTGACACAGAGAATATAATTTATTTAATTACGTGCCGAAAATGCCTGAAACAGTATGTAGGCGAAACTAAGAATAAACTTCGATATCGTGCCAACAGACATAAATCAGACATCAGTCTAGATAATGAAGGCCCGGTCAATGAGCATTTTAATCTACCGGAACATTCATTTCAGCACCATTTTCAAATTATGCCAATAGAAAGAATTCCTACGTTTCCAACACAGGAAGAAACTGACAATCACCGCGCACTTCGTGAATCCTTTTGGATCAAAACACTTCAAACACGGCAACCCTTTGGTATGAACATAGACCCAGGTAAAGTTGCTAACAAAGAGTTTATTCCCTTCGTTCTCCAATATAGCCGTAGGAATGTTGAAGCGGCCCGTATACTGAAGGAGGAATATGAAACACTCCAAACAAAACTCCGCTTGCCATTTAATCTGAGACCTATCATAGCGTACTCAAAAAATCGGAGCTTACGCGATTTATTGGTAAGGAGTAAACTTCATCCGATAACGTGATCATTATCACGTGAAATTCTACATGGCATAAGCTAATATATAGCGGCCCCATTTGAACTCTATACGAAACTTGTCTCTAGGAACAATTTTAAGATAAGAGATTTATAAATCCCTGTGCCCGTGCCTTCCACTTTTGAAAAATGTATATGTATGCCTGTGCCAGGTTTCTAAATTGTTCCTATAAAGCTCTAATATATTCATTATTTACCTATGAGTTACACCGTCTAAACAAACTGAATTTTTTGGTATTGTACTTATCTCCCTAAGTAAAAACAAGTATAGTTATGAAATCTTACAATTTTGAACAAAATAGTTTTTACTGTATTCCTTGAGTAAACATTTTATGATCAAATGTAGGGGCAGGATTCCCAGACAGTGTGTCTCTTTCCTGCTGATTAAGCAACACTAGAAATGTTATGCAGGTTTAGAAGATAAATGTTGTTACTTCTTGCCGGACAATGAGTTACTAAGCACCTACTTAACAGTCAAAACAAACAATACTGATCTCAACAGGCCACATACAGACATAGCTGGCAAGAGCCTAACCATGCCAAATGGTTAGTATTCAAACATTTAAAAACAATGATTAAACACACAGGATACAACTATGGATGTTCAGATTACTCTAAAGTAAACATATGACATAGGTAGTCACCTTAAAAACACATCTTTCCAACAGTTGAGGTAGTTATTGTTATTTGTTTTTTTTGCAAGTCTCTTGCCCACATCTTGCTGCTTTTTGAGGGTATAAAACCGGTGCTTTACCATTAGAAATTCAGACTTGTTTCAGGCTACTGAGGAAGGACAACCCATCCGAAAAGCTTCTAGCCACAGACGGTGTAACATTTGGCCATTTCTATTTTTTCTTTTGCATCATACATGTATTACTAATCAATCTTTGTTTCAGTTTCATTTGACTACATTTGTATATAATTTCATTATCTAGATTTTTTTTCCCAGTAATTGTCTTATAGGATATTTGTATTATCATAACATATTTGAGGATATTTGTATTATCATAACATATTTTGTATTATAAAGCTTATATCTATCAAAGTTAACGTGCAGCATAATTTAACTAGCTTTTCCATTTTTTCCTGTATTACTTCTGATAACCAGTACATAATTATTCTCTATACCAAAATTTAACTGTATTGCCATTTGTCCTAATTCTTTCTTCCCTTTCAGTTTCCCAGTTCATACTCATTTTTCGAAATTTTATAACCCATTTATAGAGACAAAAATTATATTAGAACAAAATTATGGCCAGGAAAAACGGCTCTACAAACAAAAGACGGAATTTTCGTCAACCTCCGTCCCAACGTTCGGACCCAAAAAACGCTTCCAACCAGACTTTTTCGGCTTTCTCTGGTCTGGTTAAAGCGCTATATCAGGTACTTCAGTGCTTGCATCATATTGGCATCATAGAGGAGCATTTGGCAAACGACTCCCTTCCAAATTCCTTGATACGTAGGGTTGAGGATATGAACAATTTCTTCAAGCCAGCTCAACGAACTCTTGACTGACTTTAGCATAAGACTGATCAATCAAAATTGGGCAAAGAAAAGTCTTATGGAGCTGGTTGGACATTACAAAAATTGCTTAACAAAATTGAAGTCACAGGTTATTTCGGCCAAATCTTCAAAAACCCTGGACTTCGACCGTGCATTTTCTAATGGCTTAAAATGGGGAAACGAAAACTACAAATCCAAATTGACAGACAGCACTATTTCGTCCTTTCGGAAATTTGTTTCGAATCTGAATCCCCCTATGGTATCGGAGAATCGTTCGGGTAGTAACCAGCCTACTACCACTCCTCCGATATCTCGGCAAAATACTCGAGCACGGTCACAATCTCCTCTACCCTCTACTTCGCGTGGAAATTTGGAAACGCCAGCCCCCCGGCCCAGGGAGGCTGGTACTTCAAATACCCATGCTACCAACCCTCCTGTTCGCCGACCCCCACCTAAACATTCTTCATCTACTGTATCTTCTCGACCTACTCTCCTATCCCCACGTACCACTCCTAGACCTATCAACCTTGCTCCTTCTACTTCCACTAATACCTATGCTGACGCTGCAAGGTCTCCTCCATCAAATGATATGCGCTCATCATATCGTCAAAATTCGAACCCAAAATTCTGGCAATTTAGGCACGAAACTCAAAACAAATGGGAATGGCGCCTCCCGGCAGTTACCAAAAAGGTTCTGCTTTTCGGCTCATCGAACCTTTCACGCATTAATTCGGACCCCCATCCTGATGTGCAAGTAGAGTGCTATCCTGGCGCTAAGTTTCAACATTTTACAAAGATTTTGGACCGCTACAACGGGCCTTCCCAACCCGACAAAATTCTCTTGAATAATGGTGTAAATAACAAAGCAGAAGATCCTTCAAAAGCCAGAAGTAATATGAGCAATATGTTGAGCTGTTTGAGACGTAAATTTCCCAAGTCAAAATTGTATTTCATACAGCTCCAAGTTTCGGACACACTTCCAGCCAGTGAATGCTTTTGCATAAATCAGATAAATGAATTTGCCTCTTCAAAAAGACAACTCAAAATTATCCAAGGAATCGATCCTGGCAAATTCAAGGTTGGTAGGGACAACATCCACTGACTGAAGATACGGCGAATTGCCTGTATTCACACTGGCTCAATACTATAGGTTTAAACTAAATTTGGGACAGGGCACGTGCCACCCTACTCTTGGTCTAGGTACTAGTATAGTAAATCTGACTGGTGACCTTCAACTAACACAATCTGACATCTCTCTGCTCAGTCGGGGCCTTTCCTTTGTCCCGACATCTAGATCAACACCTACACCTGAGGACCGCATAGATCAACACATAGAGAAGATGATGCAAACATCTAAGATCACTAATGAATTCAATCGTCGGGTGAGTCTAGCAGACCGCTTCAGATTTTCAGCTGGAGAAAGACCACCCTTTACAGAAAAATCTGGGTATGTACCACCAAACGTTGATCAAGAAATTCCAAAATCTGTTGAGGCCCTTTCAGAACGAATTAATGACCTAATTTCAAATGGGCGATTCGGAAACATTCCAAACTTATCTTCAATGAACGCCAATCTTTAACAAAACTACGTAAAAACCACACAATCGTGTTAAAACCTGCGGATAAGGGCTCAGCTACAGTTATAATGTCTAGGGAAAACTATGTCAAAGAAGCCCAAAGGTTACTTGGCAACCCTAAACATTACAAAAAACTGGATGGAGAAATATGGCCCCAAGATCATCCAAGGCTGCTCAACATTGTGGCAGATCTAAATAGGAGGCAAATCATTTCGAACAAACAGTGTGAATACTTAGCACCCAAAAGAGACGCAAGATCGAGACAGTTCTATATCTTACCAAAGATTCATAAACCTATAGATAAGTGGGCAGATAACCTTACACCCCCTGGGCGCCCTATTGTGTCAGACTGTGGGTCAAATTCTTACCACATTTCGGAATACATTGACTACTACTTGAAGCCTATCGCTAACCGATATAGTAGTTATTTGAAAAACACTGAAGATTTCCTGTCAAAACTGTCCAGCATCCATGCTCCTCCCAACACCGTACTTTTCACTATGGATATTGAATCCATGTACACTAATATTGACATTGATAAAGGTATTCAAGCTGTTAAAGATGCTTTCCAAAGATTTCCCGATCCCAATCGCCCAGACGAAGAACTTTGGAATTATTAGAAATTAGTCTAAAAGGTAATGACTTCGAATTCAATGGGGAGTTCTATCAACAAATTAGTGGTTGTGCAATGGGTAAAAAGTTCAGTCCAAATTTTGCCACTATCTATGTAGCTCATTGGGAAGAGCAGGCTTTAAGAAAATTAGATAAACAGCCTCTCTTATACCTCAGATATTTAGATGACATTTTTGTACTTTATAACCATTCCAAGGAAGATTTCGGAGTAATTTTCGAAACTCTAAATAACCATGACCCAAATATCAAACTCGAAGTAGTTATTCATGACTCTTCTGTGGATTTTTTGGACCTAACAGTTTTTAAGGGACCTGGGTTTCAGAACACTGGATATTTAGATTACAAGGTCTTTTTTAAACCAACTGATACCCACGAACTACTACATGCCAAATCTTTTCACCCGATCCATATATTTAAGGGCATAATCAAATCTCAAATCATTCGATTCCATAGAAATTCAAGCGATATACAGTATTTTCACCACTCATGTGCGATCCTATTTCGGGCCTTGAAACCTAGAGGCTATTCCACCCGGTTTTTACGGCATATAAAATCTGAAACACTTCGCCAAATCACAAACTGCCAAATAAATGACGTTCGCGAGTCAGAACCGGTAAGGATAAAACATAAACGCCCTAATCATGGCAATGGTAAGACCTCCAAATGTCTAAAACCTCAGTGTAAACTGGACCAAGTAATTGCTACACAATCAACTTTCAAAAGCGAACAGACCAAAAATGAATGCAAGCTTAAGGATCAACTAAACTGTGACACAGAGAATATAATTTATTTTAATTACGTGCCGAAAATGCCTGAAACAATATGTAGGCGAAACTAAGAATAAACTTCGATATCGTGCCAACAGACATAAATCAGACATCAGTCTAGATAATGAAGGCCCGGTCAATGAGCATTTTAATCTACCGGAACATTCATTTCAGCACCATTTTCAAATTATGCCAATAGAAAGAATTCCTACACTTCCAACACAGGAAGAAACTGACAATCACCGCGCACTTCGTGAATCCTTTTGGATCAAAACACTTCAAACACGGCAACCCTTTGGTATGAACATAGAACCAGATAAAGTTGCTAACAAAGAGTTTATTCCCTTCGTTCTCCAATATAGCCGTAGGAATGTTGAAGCGGCCCGTATACTGAAGGAGGAATATGAAACACTCCAAACAAAACTCCGCTTGCCATTTAATCTGAGACCTATCATAGCGTACTCAAAAAATCGAAGTTTACGCGATTTATTGGTAAGGAGTAAACTTCATCCGATAACGTGATCATTATCACGTGAAATTCTACATGGCATAAGCTAATATATAGCGGCCCCATTTGAACTCTATACGAAACTTGTCTCTAGGAACAATTTTAAGATAAGAGATTTATAAATCCCTGTGCCCGTGCCTTCCACTTTTGAAAAATGTATGTACAAGCCTTGTCTGCAAGATATCTGGAGAACTACCCCACGGAATTTTGCCAAACTTGGTGGGCTCATCTGATTAGGTTTCGGTATGCATGCATGCATTCGTCTGGGTATGTTGTCTGTCTGCCTGTCCATTTACTTATACATGTATAGACGGGCCTTGTCTGTAAGATATCTGGAGAACTACTGGATGGCATATCCCCGAACTTGGATGGAAGCTTCATCGTGATGGCCTCTGGTGAACTTCACCAGACTTGGATGGAATCTTATTATGTTTTGGTGTGCGCGCGTGTTTGGTGTTCATCCGTCTGTCTACTTGTACATGTAACTCGCGATCGAGAAGCCCTAAAACCATTATAGTGGGCAGTTCAATAACAAAGCTAATCGACCCAAAACGGCTAGGAAGAAGCATTAGCTCTGATGTGAAACTGGTACGAACAGCGAAAATCCAAGACATCAAACCATCCCTCCAGACAGCCAGAGCGGCAAACAAGGACACACTTGTCATACATACAGGTGTGAACAAACTTAGAGATGGTGAAGGTACAGAAGACTGTATCAAATCATTTTAAAAATCTATCGAAGACATCCGAAAAACACTACCAGACTCGTCGATTATCATCTCGCAGTTGGCACCTGTGGGGGATAAACAGCTAAATTTACAACGTAGACTACTCAACACACACCTTGAGGAAGAGTTTCTGAACTGTGACAAAGTCCACTTTGTCAATCACAAAAACCTGGCTCCAGCTGGTCGCCTGCACTGTGACCTGTTCTCTGAGGATAAACTCCATCTCTCTGCGAGAGGTACAGGTATTCTTCCGGCAAATTTGATCGACAACATTAAAAACATCACCAAGGGAAGCGAATGGCGACCACGCGCCCAGCCTCGACAATCTCGCCAGAGACCTGTGTCGCAAAATTTCAGCAAGACTAACAACAGGAACCGGTTCAGCAATAATTACCCTGGAAGGCATGTGGAGTCGACTCTTCCGAAAACCAGAGATGACAGATTCAGGGGAAGTAACTACAGTGACCATCCCCAGGATGACAGATTTAGTTCCTGCAAATCAGGCTATCCAAGGGCCTATGAGAGAACGAACTACTATTATAGCAACTACAACAACAGAGATCGATTCACAATGTGAATATGTTTGAACTCGTGCTCTTTTATTTTTAATAGTCAACAGTTTTACAGTTTTATAACTCATATTGAACTAGTCAGAAATCAAGTATTTTAGATACACTTTGAATACGTCCCTTTTTTTTATCAGCTAATATACTTTTATTATTAACAACAACAAAAATGGTACTCTGTGGTAAAAGTGTGTTAATCATATGTGCCTGGAATATGCGTGGTCTGTCACATAAAATACATGGAAGTAAGCAATGCAAACTGCAGGACCATTATCTGTCGAATCTTCTATCTGAATATGACATAATAGGATTAACAGAAAGAGCTGTGACATTGCTCTGGCAAACTTTGTTGAAAAAGGTAGATACGACCGACCTAGACACAAACAGGCTCGAAAAAATTCAGGCGGAATTGCTATTTTGGTGAATAGTACCATAGCTGGTGGCATTACCACGATAAAAACAGACAGCACTGGCACTTTATGGGTGAAACTTGATAGAGATTTCTTTGGTATGTTCTATGATGTGTATTTATGTTTGATCTACATACCACCTGCACATTCATCATATGATAAAGAGCACTCTCACAGGCTGTTCGAAGAATTTGAAAATGAGGTTGTATATTTTCAAGGTAAAGGTAACATCATCATGTGTGGTGATCTCAATGCAAGGACTAGCAATTTACCAGATTTCATCAATGATGATGGATCTGATTGGAATTACATGCCTTTACCTAGTCATTATGTTGGTGATTTACAGCTCAGAAGGAATTCCATGGATACCACAATCAATACTATGGGGAGAAAACTTATTGAACTCTGCACATCAAATAACTGTAGGATACTAAATGGCAGAACTGTTGGGGGTCTGTTTGGAGAGCTCACCTCTGTCAACAGTTTGGGTGACAGTGTTATAGATTATTTTATTGTTAATTCAGAGTTATGTCGAGATATTCTCGACATGTCTGTCTTGCCTTTTATGGGAGAATTCTCTGATCATAAAATAATTAGAATGCAAATGAAAGTCATGTTAAGAGTTAACACTAACAGTCCCCTGAACGTAAACGGGGACAAATCGGGAACAAATCCCCCGCCTGCCAAATATAGATGGGATAATACAGTTGAAGCTAGGTTCATTTGTGAACTTCAAAATATAGCCTGTCAGACCTACCCAGCGCTTTTGGAAGAAATGAACAAAGATTCAACAGACATTGACAAATGCATATCTTTATTCAGTAATATTTTGACATCTACTGCTGACATTTGCCTGGATAAGTGTGTACAAAAAGACAACAATGTAGCAGACCAAACCAAAAAAAATAAGCCATGGTATAACACAGACTGTAAAAAATTAAGAAACAGCATGACAAAACTAAATTATGAATACAATAGATTTCCTTTAAATCAGAACATCAAACATAGATATTTTAGCAAACAAAGAGAATATAGAAATAAAGTCAGAAAAGAAAGAATGAAATACAGGAATGGATTATTAGACGAACTAAACTCAGTATGTAAAAATGACAATACACGTGCTTGGAGTATTCTAAAGAAACTTAGTCAAGAGAATAAAAATGGGAACATTGCTGAACAGGTAAATTTGAATGAATGGTATACACATTTCAAAAGCCTTCATGCAGACACTGAAACTAATATAAATGAAAAGTTTAAACAACAGGTGTCTCAAGAAAGAGATGACCTGGAAAAATCACCTCCAAACTCCGCATTAGATGCCATCATTACAAAAAAGGAAATTTTAAATGCAGTAAGTAAGTTAAAGAACAACAAATCTAGTGGAGTGGACTCTATTTTAAATGAAATGCTGAAAATGTCTATACCTCATATTATAGATATAACACACTCATTGTTCAACAGAATTCTTGAATCTGGGACATTCCCCACTGTATGGTCTGAAGGATTAATTGTACCCATACATAAAAATGGCAATCCTCATGATCCACAAAATTACAGAGGAATTACACTCACAAGTTGTCTCGGTAAATTATTCAGTCACATATTAAATAATCGGTTAATTGAGTACACCAGTGCACAAGGCCTAATCTCTGCCTCACAAATTGGATTCCGTAAAGGCAGTAGAACATCTGATCACATATTTACCTTAAAAACAATGGTAGATAAACATACGAAAGGTAAAAATAAATTATATTCCTGTTTTATTGACCTAAGTAAGGCGTTCGACACAGTCTGGCATGATGCCCTTTTCTTAAAATTATTAAATGCTGGGATTACAGGCAACACGTATAAAATCATAAAGAGTATGTATCAAAACAGCCATGCTCGAGTCAAATGCAAATCTGGACTCGGTGACAAACTCCATATTACGAGGGGCGTTCCGCAAGGGAATGTTTTAAGTCCGTTACTGTTTAACCTGTTTATAAATGATTTTTTTACTGAGTTGGCAGGTGATAGTTCACCTGTTCTGTGGGATACACCAGTTCATTGTCTGGCATATGCAGATGATATTGTACTTTTATCTACAAACAAAGAAGATCTTCAATCCAAGCTGGATAAACTGTTGTTATATACTCAGAATTGGGGACTTTCTGTTAATATTAGCAAGTCTAAAATTATGGTATTCGGCCAAAACATGAAAAGTAATGCAAAGTTTTATTTTGGAAATAATCTTCTGGAATGTGTAAATTCATACAAATATCTTGGTCTTGTCATGCATAGTAATGGGAAATTCAATACTGCTTTATCCAACTTGGCCTGCAGGGGTAGTAAGGCTTTGTATGGTATTAAACACTCTGTAAATCTTAATAGTATTAGACCAGATATAGCATGTAACATATTTGATTCTATGGTCCAACCTATTCTGTGTTATGGTTCGGAAGTCTGGATTGGTTATATGAATGAGTCTTTAGATGAATCTGTAAACAAACTACTGCTGTCTAGTAGTAATGTTGAAATTGTACATCGCAAATTCTGCAAATCTATTCTTGGTGTTCATTCCAAAGCTGTTAACATGGGAGCACTCGGTGAACTGGGGAGATTCCCAGTAAGTATCACTGCATTGGCTAGTAGCATAAATTTTCTGCTACACATCTTCAATTCGGACCAATCATCCTTATTATATAAAGCCTTCTTGGAACAAACAGAAGAAAATCGAAAACTCAACTCTAACAACTGGGTCAAATTTATGAAAAACCTGCTGAACAGTAGTATGTAGTACCCGAATTGACACATTACCCCCCCACTGCGCATGCGCAGAACCTGGTGTGACGTCATAAGTGTATGGGCATTGGGGGGTTATTGGGGGTGTGCGCATGCGTGATGTGTGGGAGGTGGGTACAAGATGGCCGCCATGTGGGAGGTGGGTACAAGATGGCCGCCATGTGGGAGGTGGGTACAAGATGGCCGCGATCAATGAGTGCATAGAAAAAAAAAGTTCCGGCAAAAAAAAAAAAAAAAAATGTATTCATCCGCGGTGATGCGGTTTGGCCGTGGTTTTGGCGGTAATTCGGTCTCGGGAAAAAGCTTCCGCGGAGAAAAAGTAGTCCCTAGATAAAATGGTCCGATGGGGTCGAGTGAGGTATCAAAGTGAAGCTTAGGTGAAGGGGCATCTAATGGGCTAGGTGTGGGGTTGAAATATCGGCCTTCTGCGCATGCGCGGTGACCGAAGGGTATGAAAATAGCCTTTTGGAGCTGTGGGAGCCCCTAGTGGACCGATGGGGTCGAGTGAGGTATCAAAGTGAAGCTTAGGTGAGGGGGCATCTAATGGGTTGGGTGTGGGGTTGACATATCGGCCTTCTGCGCATGCGCGGTGGCCGAAGGGTATGAAAATAGCTTTTTGGAGCTAGGGGAGCCCCTAGTGGACCGATGGGGTCGAGTGAGGTATCAATGTGAAGCATTCATGAAGGGGCATCTAATGGACTGGTGTGGGGTTGACATATCGGCCTTCTGCGCATGCGCGGTGGCCGAAGGGTATGAAAATAGCCTTTTTGGAGCTAGGGGAGCCCCTAGTGGACCGATGGGGTCGAGTGAGGTATCAAAGTGAAGCATCCATGAAGGGGCATCTAATGGACTGGGTGTGGGGTTGAATTAGGGTCATTCTGCGCATGCGCGGTGGCCGAAGTGTATGAAAATAGACGTGTTGGAGCTACGGGAGCCCCTAGTGGACCGATGGGGTCGAGTGAGGTATCAAAGTGAAGCATCCATGAAGGGGCATCTAATGGACTGGGGGTGGGGTTGAATTAGGGTCATTCTGCGCATGCGCGGTGGCCGAAGGGTATGAAAATAGCCTTTTTGGAGCTAGGGGAGCCCCTAGTGGACTGATGGGGTCGAGTGAGGTATCAATGTGAAGCATTCATGAAGGGGCATCTAATGGGTTGGGTGTGGGGTTGAAATATCGGCCTTCTGCGCATGCGCGGTGGCCGAAGGGTATGAAAATAGCCTTTTTGGAGCTAGGGGAGCCCCTAATGGACCAATGGGGTCGAGTAAGGCATCAAAGTGAAGCTTATGTGAAGGGGCATCTGATGGACTGGGTGTGGGGTTGAAATATCGGCATTCTGCGCATGCGCGGTGGCCGAAGGGTATGAAAATAGCCTTTTTGGAGCTAGGGGGGCCCCTAGTGGACCGATGGGGGCGAGTGAGGTATCAAAGTGAAGCATTCATGAAGGGGCATCTAATGACTGGGTGTGGGGTTGAAATAGCGGCATTCTGCGCATGCGCAGACAGGGAATTGTGGGAAAAGGGTATGGAAATAGACGTTTTGGGATCTAGGGCAGCCCCTAATGGGCCGATGGAGTTGTATGAGGTATCCCTGTGAAGCCTAGGTGAAGGGGCATCCAGGCAATGGGGTGGGTGCATGTAAAATTTTTCCTGAAAACAAAATCGGAACACGGACTTTATCGAAAAATCTGGCAAAATGCCTATATGGGGTATGGGGGGTATATAGGTCGCCGGGCTTAACGGGGCTTGCCTATCAATAGAGTTATCTCCCCCTAGTTCCAGGGTGGTGTATGTAAAATTTTTCCTGAAAAAATACGAAACACGGACTTTATTCTAAATTACGTGAAAACGCCTATATGGGGTATGGGGGGTATAGGACCATCCTGGGAAACCTACTTCTCGACATTTGCGGTATAGGTTGTGGGGTCTCGTTTTACTCTCGTCTCGTCATTTAGAACATGATAGGAAGTGTCCCTTGTGCGAATCGGTGAAATTTTTGAAAAAGTCACCAACCCCATATAGTCCCATACTGAGGGTATAGGATCAATGTTTGTCCCCCTGGGAAACGTACTTCTATACATTTGCGGTAGGGTTGTGGGGTCTCGTTTTACCGTCTCGTCATTTGTGTGAACATGATAGGAAGTGTCCCCGTGCGAATCGGTGAAATTTTTGAAAAAGTCACCGAGCCCCATATAGACCCATATCAGTATAGGTTCAATGTTTATCCTACTGGGAAACCCACTTCTATACATTTGGTGGTAGGTTGTGGGGTCCTTTACTCGTCTCGTCATTTGTGAACACGATAGGAAGTAAGTTAGGAGCGAATCGGTGAAATTTTTGAAAAGTCACCGAGGCCTGGTAGGCCCATAGGCCTATACTGCATGGCTATGGGTGTATAGGCCTCACACGGTGGACATGTTGGAGTCTAGGTGAGTCACTAATGGTCCAATGGGGTCGAGTGAGGTCTTATTTTGAAGCTCCCGTGGAGGAGCACTTGACTACACTAATGGTTCGTCCGTGTTCAATAGTCTGCGCATGCGCAGTCTGGCCGTAGTATAGAAAAACAGGCATTTTGGGTGCTATGTAGGGGTGTGTTTGGGTTAGAGATGAGCTAATCACGGTTCGAATGGGTCGTGTGAGGTGTCAAAGTGAAGCTTGTGTGGGGTAGAGTCAGAATGGTGTGTTTTTGAATACATGTCGCGTTAATCTGCGCATGCGCAGTTGGTTGTAGTAAGTAAAGTGGCCATTTTGGGGCAGCGAAGGAAGTTATTTGGGGTCGAGATGGGCTAATCACGGTTCGAATGCGTCCTGAAAGGTGTCATCTTGTAGTTCTCGGGGTGTACACTCCGATTTGAGGGATGTTCGCGCCATCTGTGACGTCATCGGTGACGTCATCGGTACGAGTAGTAGCGAAAGTGGCCATTTTCGGGCAGTACATGAAGGTATTTGGGGTCGAGATGGGCTATTCACGGTTCGAATGCGTCCTGGAAGGCGTCATCTTGTAGTTCTCGGGTGTACATTCCGATTTGAGGGATGTCCGCGTCATCTGTGACGTCATCGGTGACGTCATCGGTACGAGTAGTAGCGAAAGTGGCCATTTTCGGGCAGTACATGAAGGTATTTGGGTCGAGATGGGCCATTCACGGTTCGAATGCGTCC